>JANHGN010006660.1:0-13854 GCA_024605025.1 Megaceryle maxima | reverse complement strand
GATAACACCCCATGGTTAGAGTTACTACCAAGGATTGGTGTGCAGACCAAGGCCACTGCTGGATCTTGTGTACCACAGTGGGGGGGTGCAGGAAAGTGAAAGGCTGCACCTGCAGGGAGGATCGGACAGGGCAGGTGACCCCAAACTGACCAACAAGGTATTCCATCCCATATATGTCATATTTGGTATAAAGCAGAAGGATCTGGAGGGTTTATAGGGGTTTTTTGTTAGCTTGCTAGTTTTGCTTGCTAGCTCGCTTGCTTGCTCGCTCACCCTCTCTCTTGGGGCTCCCGGGCTCTTCTCCCCCTTGGACTGCTTTGCCAGCTTTGCCTGGTTTTGCTCAGGTCCTCTTTTGATTCCTTCCTCGGAGCATCCAAGGAGGACTCTGTCTGTTCTGCCTTTGATCTCAATCAGTGTGTTCCTGAATCTGGTACCAGAATCCAGCTCCTGAACACGGCTCCCGTCTGCTGCGGGGCCAGGTCTGGGACTCCCCTGGTGCCTGCTCCACAACATCAGTGGTGACAGTGATGTAATTACCATTAGGGGAGTTGGGTTCAATACTGGTTTTGTTTATATTTGTACATATTCTATTTTATTATTATTATTCTCATTAAAGCTGTTCTAGTTTCCTTTTCTAATCACTAAGTCTCTCTCCCTTATTCCTTTTTTCTTCCCCTTTGGGGAGGGAGGGGGGTCAACAGAGAGCATCTGTTATAGGTCTAAGGGGCCACCCTGACCTTAGACTGTGACAACTACATTTGTCTCAAAATTTCACTTACAGTCATACCACAAGAGAAATAAATATCTTCTAAGATTGAAAGTGAAATTGAAATTTTACAAGATCTGTCCGAAATTTCTGTTATCAGTTGAGTGAATATTTTAAAATATCTTTTCTCTTCTCTTTTGAGAAAGGGACATCAAAATCTCAGTATTTCTCATCTAATCTTTGTTCCCAACTTCACTTCCCTGTCTCATCTTTTCTCAAAGTACCCAAAATTGGAAGAAAGCATCTCTCTGCAGTGAGTACCAGTAAAAGCAGTGATTCCAGCCTGTCTGTCCTATCTACAGAAACCAACAATTTACATAAATGCACAGTAGCACTGGAAGTGCTGTTTATGATGCCATAATATAAAGTCTGTTTTCATAAGCCCTACAAAATTTATCCTGGGAGTGGACTTGGCATCAGCATGGGACCAATCTGCTGCTGGTTGTTTATTTTTTTATTGATTTGTCATGAAAGTAATATACATTGTGTTCTAATTCTGAAATGCTGTTGCTGTATAATTGAAGGAGGCACTTCCAGTCTAAGTCGTTATTTGGAAGCAATTATGTGTTGCTTTAAAACATATGTCTTGTGAAATTGATTTTTCATGTCTCTCGTGAGTGATGAAATATAAGTTTCAATTAAAAAAAATTAAAAATAAATGTAATGGACAGTTCTGAGACTACATAGTTAAAATGTTTTCTCTGCTTTTAAGCAATACATTTGGTATAGTGAGGTACAGGGAGTGTGGCATTGCCTATTGCAGTCAAAAGCTCAGTAGTTCAATAAAAACAAATTGATGGTATTGAATCCAAAGATTCTACCCAGTGAAATGTATCATTATTTCCTATGTTTGGTTGTTGTTTTTTTTTTTTTTTTAATACTGCATCTTCTAAACTCTATCTACTTCCTGAGTAACATGGCTATATTAACAAATAAGTTTTCAGTCCTGCTGTCTGGAGAGAGAAGATGGACATACAATATGCACAAATTTGGCAGATTTACACTTAAAAAAAAAAAAGAGAAAAACAAACAAACATAGTATTTTACAATTTCCTGAGTTTTGGAGAACAACTTTTTCATGTTTTAATGCTGGGTTAAATTATAACAGATGCAATTACTTATTTTATGCTCCTTGCATTTGTCCTGTGCTGGCATTCTACCCTGCTCCAGCCCAACAGACTGGACTATCTAACCTGGAGAGTTTGATCATCATCCCTCACAGCAGTCTAAAACAAAGTCCAGATCAAGCTTGCCCTTACATCTGTTAGGAAAAAAGGGACATAAGTAATGTGACTTTACCTGTACCACTCAGGACACCTTGTTCAGAAACAGAAATTTAGTCTACTCAGGATTACATCCAGCCAATATCACAGAATCAACAGAATCACAGAATGGCAGGGGTTGGAAGATACCTCTGGATCATCTAGTCCAAGCCCCCTGTGAAAGCAAATTCACCTAGAACAGGTTGCACAGGACCACATCCAGGTGGGTTTTGAAAGTCTCCAGAGAAAGAGATGCCACAAGCTCATTCCATTTGTTATTGGGGTCAGTCCTAATTATATTGTTACCACATGTAAATCATCCTAAACAAGGGGGGACAGACTGTAATTAAAGCTTTTTGTCATACAAATATGAATGAGACAGTGAACACATGCTGGTCAGAACACAGGGTGGCTCATTTTCTTCTACAGACTTTGAGACTTGCAGTCTCTTATCTCTAAGCCCTCTGGGGACAGCATGTCTGTAGATGTACACTTTGGACTGTCCACCAAAGTCCATATTAGAATCTGAGCAATAGGCAGGGTTTGTATTTGCAGCAAGATAGCTCTATATAATTCACACGTATTGCTCTCAATCCTTCTTCTGTCTCTTATCTTATGCTTGGTGCGTAAGCTGTTCATGGGAAGATCCCCTTGACCCAAGCAAACACTGATCAACAAGTGGATGAATATGAGCCAGCAGTGTTCCCAGGTGGCCAAGAAGGCCAATGGCATCCTCACTTGTATTAGAAATAGTGAGACAAGTAGGACCAGGGAGGTGATTGTTCCTCTGTACATAGTATTGGTGAGGCTGCACCTCACCTACTGTGTTCAGTTTTGGACATCTCAGTACAAGAAAAGCATTGAGGTGCTGGAGCAGGTCTAGAGAAGAGCAACTAAGCTGGTGAAGGGCCTGGAGAACAAGTCTTATGAGGAGCAGCTGAGGGAAGTGGGGCTATTTAGTCTGAAGGAAGCTGAAGGGAGACCTTCTCGCTCTCTGTAACTACCTGAAAGCATGTTGTAGAGAGGTAGATGCTGGTCTCATCTCACAAGTAACTAGTGACAGAACAAGGGGGAATGGCTTCAAGCTGCACCAGGGGAGGTTTAAACCGGATATTAGGAAACATTTTTCCACTGAAAGGGTTGTCAGGCATTGGAACATACTGCCCAGGGAGGTAGTTGAATCACCATTCCTGGATGTATTTAAAAGCTGTATAGATGTGGTGTTTGGAGCTACAGTTTAATGGTGGACTTGGTAGAGTAGCATTAATAGTTGGACTTGATCTTAAAGGTTTTTTCCAACCTAAATGATTCTATGATTCTATGCACACTCCTGAGGAAACATGTTCCTACCACTTCTGTCTCAAGGCCCTATCACACCTCCAACACCTACGGCAATACAGGCAATAAACAATACGAGAATCTGCCTCCTTGACACTTAGTGTAACTATTCAGCTTTAGAGTGTTTAACCTGGTACATAAAGACAGAGCAGTGAACAATCAATAAACCTGGCATCAATATGACTGATGTGTGCCATTCCTGGAGGAAAGTTACTTATAGGTGCTTCTCAGCTCAGTGGTGTTATATTCTTGTGACATAAATCTCTGCTCCATCATACCTTAGTTCTGTGGCTTGCTGTTTCTTTCTCCATGAAGTTTTAGTTTTGTTTAATTTCTGTACATGTTAGCAGTGGGACATCAAGTATTTGTTCCTAGCTCTAGAAATCTGTTTGGAGGCATCACATCTTGAATATGCTGTATGAATAACCACTGCTAACTGAATCAATCTGACAATTATTTTTTACTCACAGTCCAGGAGCAAGTTTATTTCCAGGTAGAGAAGCCAAATGTATCAGAGACAACTGAGCTTTAATCTTACACAGTCCAGATCCATGTCTGTTGGGTATTTCTGTAGCCTTTGACAAGACTCTGACCTTTGGGCCATTTACAAAATTATATAAGGAGATGAAAATATAAGGGTTTTATTTTTTCTGAAATAAGGATTAAAACTAGGTCTTCATGTAATGTCAAGTGACCTGTTCTACTGAAGCATGAAGTACCTTTGCTCCCAAGGCCCAACAGGTTTCTGAACATACTTTATAAAATAGAACACTCCCTGTGGCCAGAGTTAATCCTGACGTAAACTTTGCCCTGGGACCTTCCTTGAATAAATCTGATTGTTCTCTTTGAGGCTAAGTTGCAGGAGGCTATTCAAACACAGACCTCCATCAGCAGGGTCTCCTCTGGGACTGTTTATATCTTTGTGAAGATCTCAGTTCACTTATTAGATTTTCTTTCTCCCTGTCCTGTTTGCTTCCTTGGCAGGGGTGGACACCCTGGTATTTTTCCAATGCTTCTCTAAGAAAGGTCTCAAGTAAGACTTCACTGTGGAGACACTGGTTTTTTCCATGCACTCCACTCCACAGACAATGTCCCCTCTGACCACTGCTCCCCAGCTCACTCATGCAGGGCATTTTTGTACCATTTTAAAAACCTGGTGGTTTTGAATCTCAACATTCACCCTTAGAGGCCAAGAGGCACACACATACCTCATCCTTCAGAGGGAAGTTTCTTAGAGGCACTGTCTTTGAGCTCATTTTCTACATTTAAGCAATATCACTGCAGTTCTACTTGACACTAGAGCCTCCCTTCAGTTCAGTTTGAGTCAAAGGATTGTTTTCAATGGCAATTGAAATTTTTTCCTTTCCCCTCTCTATAATACCCTTTGCCTTGTGGTTTTCCTGCCCTGTCCCAGTGCTTCCAACACCACAGATGTTTCCTGCTGCGAGGGGAGAAAAAATTAGAGTTTGTCCTGTCTCATATGTCAGTGATAACTGTCAGGGGAATCCTTGCTCCCATTGCAAGGAAGGCTATATCTTTGGCTCCCAAGCCAGAACAGCAGAAAAATGCTGCCTATAGAAATAATGTTGGATTGAATGCATTTAATTCCTGTAGTTTGGGAATAGATACCCCAAGACAACTCTTTGTGCTTGGACTGTGTGTTCTCACAGTCACTTCAGTCTTGGCAGATCCAAGAAGGCAAAGACAGAGTGCAGTGGGAACTACAAATCACCATTTAGAGAGAGGCAAACTTATTTGCGTGCTAAATGCAGTGTGGTCCTGAAGGGGTAAGACTTGGGGTTTGATTAACCAAAGTGAAGAAGCTCTTCAGGGCAGTTGTGAGCACTCCTGCCAATGTGGCTGAGCTTCCTCTGCACAGCATTGCACCCATTCCTCCTTTTGATTCTGTAGTGCACCTACAGTTCTGTCCTATTTGGGATGCATATGCAGTACCACACACCACATTTTCACCTTTCTCAATCTTATTTCTTTTATCTTTCCCTTTCTCCCCGTCACCAATCCACATGTGGGAACGTTTGCCACTCCCAGAATGTCTCCTTGGCACACATCATCATGACCTTATTTGAATGGTGCAGATTTAAGATATTATGGATATGTAATTTAAATACACAGAATTAGAAAACTATCCTGCCACTGCTACTGAGCAGTTGTGGATTTTTTTTGTTTCTAACCACAGTTAGAGGAAAAATATTAGCTGAATATTTGTAACTGAATCTGACTGAACCAGTTCCAGGGAAGCAAAGGTGGTTAAAACTAGCAAAGGTCATCACAGGAATGCATGATAGAATATTTTTGAAAACAGACCCTGCAGATAGAAGGGAATATTTATATAGTAGGATTTGGCTTTAATTTCTGCTTTATACAAATTTTCTTACTCATGCTAAATCAAGTTAGCAGGATGGCATGCATAATATGACAGAGCATGCAAAATCAAGAAGGCTTGCCATGATTACATATAAGGAAGCATGTTTTGTTTCTTGTCTCTAATGAAGCATTTATCTTGGCACAGCAGTGAGCTGTAAATGAATTAGAAATGCTACAATTGTTTTTGAACACTTCTATCAAACTCAGCCAATTACACAGCTTTTGGAAAAGGACATGGATGGGGCTATTCCACATTGTGCTACAAAGATTCAGAGACCTTGGGAATGTGATGGCGAGAGCACAGCAACAAAGTGGTCCATATAGTACAGTACAATTCAGCCCAGACCTTCTTTTAGCTTAGGAGGGAACATCTGCTGCTTGCATACTGCTAAACTACACCACCTCCCAGTTCAAAGGCAGCTGTTTCTGCCCCTCTGAGAAACCTGAGTTTCAAAGGTGAACAGCCACTGATAGCTTTTTCTGAGTTGGGAGATTTTCTTTCCCTGATCAGCAGGAGCAGGATTATGCCCTACAACATGCAGTACCAGTAGCAACAGCTTAATCAGTCATCCCAAGGGCACTAGAGGAGCTTCTTTATCCCAGAGGAGACAGGGGCTGAGATGACAGGGTCTTTAGGAGTTTGCTGTGGGTAAGGCAAGTGTGTGCAGCAGAGCTCAGGGCTAGAGTCAGGAGAGTCTGGGTGTTTTAGGAAGTGCAAGCTATATAGAGAGAGGTTTAGGATGGAACTGATGTGAGCAGCAATAAAAGAAAAAGGAAGAAAGTATTTTGTTTGTCAATGAGGAAACTTTAGACCAACTACATCCATCCTTGCAGTGAATTTATTAAATTTATTCTGTCTGAGATTAAAGAATAAAAAGGTGTGGGTTTTTTTAAATTTCAGAATAATAGGAACATTTTCCCTAGACATCTTCTGTATTAAGTGTTTTTATTTTCAACAGTTGCTTAATCTGGTTGCTTTGGTGTAAAGAAAATGGAAAAAAATAAATAAAATCCAAATCCTGAAGCTAAGGCATCATTTCGTCTGTCAATAATTTTACGTTACTTTCCAGTTCAACCAGTGAACTGAAATGACATCACTGTATTTCTTACCTCTCCAAACTGGTGGGACCATGGCTGATGACAGACATTGTATTTTGCCTTAAAGTTACTACTGGTCACCCTGGCCTTTGCAGGACTCTTCTATGGGTGTCCTATATCATAGAGAGAGTTTAAATATTCCTTTCCTTTTTGTACTTGCATGGCAGGCAATGGAAAAAGGCCAGGCTCAGACTAAATTCACAGCCTATCTTCTAGCACCACCTGAGTGTGATCTAAGTCCCTTTGAGAGTAACCAAGGAGCACCAGTGCTCCATTATTCTTGGTTTGTTTTTTTTTCCAACCTGACTTTCTCATGGCCATGCAGGAAGTCTTTCAACACTTTCATGGCTCATTTTTTTCCTAACCAGAAAATCTAGAAATTAACATTTCGGTTCTTTTTGACTGAAAGACAAGATCAGAGAGAAAAGCTATAATCATTGCCTTCTAAGAACACAGACTAAAAGCACAACGGCTGCAATGAACCTCCCAGTCCCATCCCAAGGATGCAGAGGAAGCAGAAGGGAGACAGCAGAAGAGGAAGGGTCTTGAGGATTTTCAGTGCTGTCCTTCACTGTAGTCTGCAGTTGCGTTTTCTCCTTTTGGGGGGGGAGGGGCTGTGCAAGGTGGGAGAGCTGTGTGTCTCTATGTGGGAAAGAGCTCTGTTCCCACCAACACTACTGGAAGTCAAGAGCACCGTCTTTAAGGCCCAACATGAAAGAGCTTTAAGAGACATTCACAGCACAGATGTGCAGTTTATTACACAACTGTAACCATATGGTGACTCCATAAATCCAGTATAAGGATGTTCGCCTTCTGGAGAAGGACACATCTGCCTTTTCCGCACAAATGACCCAATTTACCAAGCATTTGCTTGAATGCTGTGGGGCTGGAGTTATTTCCTCCAAAGATGGGACCTCTATGAGGAGTGAAAGTGGATATACACTCACATGCCCAGAAGAAGTAAAAAAGAAGGTTCAGGGTGGCATTGCAGGAGCATTGTAGTTTTTACAATGAAGTGGGCTTTGTATCCCCTGACATCCATTCTCTTTCTTAGTAGTTGAGTGGCTAAAAATGCTGAGCAGAAATAACAGAAAATACTGAAAAGGAAACACCAAGCCTGAATTTCTTACTGCAGACTCCATCCTCACTGGCTTTGAACCCAATACTCCTTTCCCCTTGGGTTCATACAAACTCCATGTCAGTTAAAAGCTTTCCTGTGGTTCTAGGCAGCTGAATGTATCTGAAGGCACCATAACCCCTCAAGATTGCCCTTCTCCACAGGAACATATCTTGTTTTTCATGTTTAACAAAATGAGTGAGTGATGGATGGTCCCTCAAGGGAACAGTGGTGCAGAAATCCATGGAGTGAGTAGCAGCTTCTGGACACGCAGCAATTCAGAGCAGGACCATCCTGTGTCTGAACTGCCATACCATGACAAATGGCTTTGGTTTCTTTCTGCAATTTGGAAATAAGGTGTTCTCTGCAGGATACAGCTGCTGTGTTTACCTGAACCTGCGAGGTCTGGTGGGCTTAGTTACCCAGAATGCAAAAATAAAATACACATCTGGTTTTCTGACACACAAATCTGAAAGGACGACCCCAATACTGCAACAGGCAGAAGGACTACAGTTGCTCACAAAGCAAGATATAACCCTGCCTGATGTCTGATGTCAGCAACCTTCAGGTCTTTAACATTTCCAGATGAATGGTACCTCTGCTGTCCATTCTGCACCAAGGCAAGCTACAGCACAGCCTCTTGTCTCACACAGATACAGTCTATTAGACAACATAAAACAAGGCATTACAAAGCCTCCATCCTACTTTTATGACTAAGACAATGGGAAATGCAGATTCAGCAGGTCAAGGGTGGTTATCCTCTTCCTCTACTCTGCCCTAATGAGGCCAGATCTGGAGTATGGTGTCCAGTTCTGAGCTACCCAGTTCAAGAGACACAAGGACCTACTGGAGAGAGTCCAGCAGAGGCTACAAAGACCCTGAGGAGACTGGAGCATCTCTGTGCTAAGGAAAGCCTGAGAGCTCTGGTGCTGTTTAGCCTGGAGAAGAGAAGACTGAGGGAGGGTCTTCTCAGTGCTGATCAATATCTAAAGGGTAGGGGTCAAGAGGATGGGGCCAGACTCTTGTCAGTGGTGCCCAGTGACAAGACAAAGGGTAATGGGCACAAACTGAAACCCAGCAGATTCCACATAAACATAAGGAAAAAATTCTTTGCTGTCAGGGTGCCAGAGTCTGGACCAGGCTGCTCAGAGAGTCTGTGGAGTCTCCTTCTCTGGAAAGATTCCAAACCTGCCTGGATATGATTATGGAAAACCTGCTGTAGGTGACACTGCTTCAGCAGGGTGGCTGGACAAGGTCCCTTCCAACCCCTACCATTCAGTGGTTCTGCGATTCTATGAAATGACACAGATTCAGGCAAGTTCAGAACAGGCTGGGATCAGGGATTTCCAGGCCTTCTGGCACAAGGACTTCAGACAGAGTGAATGGCAGCAGCAGAGGAGCTGTGAAACTCAGTTTGTCTATACACAGAGATCTACATCTCCAAGTGCATGATACAAAACCAAGAATGTGTCTTTTACTCACTCTGACCTGTTCAGTGGTAATGTTGACCTTGTAATGGGAGAGGAATCAGCAGAGCAAGGGTGGATCTCATCCTGACTGTGACACATTACACTTGTGAATTAAATTTAAGTTCTGGGACAAAACTAAACATTAAGAACCAGGCAGTATTTTTCTCTTCCTGCAGTCTCTTGTCAGGCACTCAAATCTGATTTGCACAAAATAGCTGTCTCTAAGACCTCAGTGCTCTCACAACACTCACACAACCCTTTTCTGGAGTTATGTTCTCTAGAATAAATCCTTATGCTCCACAGTGTGTCTTCCCAAGACTAAACTTTTACTTAATCTTCATTAAAACGATCTAGAAAGCTCTGAAGCACTTGCTGATACCTTTCACTGTGATGACCTCATTAACATGCAGATCCACATCATGCTAAACTGACAGGATGGCTTCCCGAGTTCAGTGGACTCTGGACCAGCCTCTCTCTGAACAAATGAAGCAAATACTCCTCCAAAATACACTCTAAAAAAAAATGAATGCCTTCCTAATGTTAAATCGTGAAGATCAGGACACTATTTATGGCTGGGATTCTTCCTATATATAATCATACTTAATTGTTCTCTAATCAAATGCATGATCTAGTTAAATTACCATGAATGAAAGCAACAGTGCTGCAGACAAGAAAGTAGGAGGGATATATAATTAATGTGATCAATGGAAAAAAGCTATGTGATATCATTCCATCAATTATCAGCCTCTAATAATTCTGTCATGAAGTAAATGAAAGCATTTTATCAATTAGTGCCAATCATTTCCCCATAGCAAGCACTGAACAGTGCTGAAAGACAAATCATAATGGCAGCAATAGAGAAAGAAGCAGAGAGAAACACAAAACAAGTCTGAGGACAGCTAATTTCCACTTCACTAGGCTCCATCAATGACAGTGAGAAGATCTGCAGCATAAGATCTAGCAATAAAGAGTTTTGGGTGGAGTAATCCAGTGATTTGGGTTCAGCTGAACAAACTTCATTTCCTCGTTGAGAGAGGTATCTAGGCTGTATTATGGTCTGGCCTGGACCATCCAGCTCCACTAGACTTTAGTCCCTGGATGGGAGATCATCTGAACTGTGAGAAATGGCACTCAGCTGCCTCAGGAGGACAGACATGGTCTCTGTCTGGCTAGTGACCGCTTTAAAACCAATCACATAAATGGCATTTTAAGTGCATGAAACCCTGCAGTTTGTAGTGATATTGAGAGAAGGATTCTTCTCTCCTCTCTCTAGATGTTGATGGCACAGGTATCTGATTGACCCATCTAGGCTTCTGAGTAGGTGGAAGCAAACACTTGCCTGATGAGGCTTATCTTCCCAATAAGTGATATTCTTTGCTTCCTCTGTCATCCACAACTAGCTTGATGCAATACCCTAATTGCAATGTCTCATTTTGAACAGATACTCAACATGGTAAAGTTCACACTTGCAGGTCCTTGGGACTTTTTCTTCCAACTACTCCAGCCTCACAACAAGGTCACAGAAAGAAGGGTCAGCCTGACCACAGAGGGCTGTGCACCCCACAGGAAAAGAGGACCATGGAGGGGCAGAGAGGGGTAGTTACTGAAAGTAAGATTTGAGAATTCATAATTGCATATCAAATGATCTCCATGTCCCATAGCAGGCATGGAAGGACTGCAGCTGTTATTTTCTGGTATAGCCTGAAGTTGTGGTTCAGGAAGGACTGGAGTGAAGTTTTAACCTGCTGGTCTGACTGCTGCACCTGCAGAGGCTTTAAGCCCTTCATGGAGATATTTGTGAGCACTCAGCAAGAAGCTGTCTATTCAGAGGGATTTTCTCTCCTCCTCTCAGGATGGGATGCTGGTATTTGATTTCGTTATCCCCTAACTTAAAGTTCAAGCCATCTGGCATCCCAGTGTGCAAACAAACTTGTAAATTAAAAGGAAAAATATGGTCCCGATTCCCTTATAGCTATAGACATGCAAGCTCTTAAATAACTGGCAATGTGCAGAATGTACTTGGAAAGAAATAAATTTGGTTCCCAACATCCCATTCCAGCAGGTTAAGCAGTATTTTATGAACAAATGTGAGTTGAAATATAGCTTAACATCTACAGCATTGGTGGATAGGGGAAGAACAACCGAACTTTGACACTGTCCCTCATGACATCCTTGTCCCTAAATTGAAGAAACACAGATTTGACAGATGGACACTTGGTGCATAAGGAATTGGCTAGATGGCCACACTTAAAGACTTGCTGTTAAGGGCTCAATGTCTGAGTGGAGACAAGTGATAAGTAGTGTTCCTCATGGGTCAGTACTGGGACCACTGCTGTTTAACATGTCAGTGACATTGACAGTGGGATCAAGGGCACCCTCAGCAAGTCTGCTGATGACACCAAGATGTGTGGTGTGGTTGACACACTGAAGGAAAGGTATTCATCCAGAGGGACCTGGACAGATGTGAGAGTTGGGCCTGTTCAAACCTCATGAAGTTCAACAAGGCCAGGTGCAAAGTGCTGCACCTGGCATGGGGAAATCCTAAGTACAAATATAGGCTGGGCAATGAGTGGATTGAGAACAGCCATGAGAAGGACTTGAGTGTGCTAGTGGATGAAAAACTGAATATGAGCCAGCAGTGTGCACTTGCAGCCAAAAAAGTCAATGGCATCCTGGGCTACATCAAAAGACATGTGGGCAGCAGGTAGAGGGAGGGAATTCTCATCCTTTCACTACAGGCCTTTGTAAATAGGCCCTCTCCAGTCTTTTTATAAGCTCTCTTCAGGTACTGGAAGGTCACTATTAGGTCACCCCTGAGCCTTTCTTCTCAAGGCTGAACAATCCCAGGTCCCTCAGCCTGTCCTTGTAGGAGACGTGTTCCAGCCCCCAACAGGGGGATTGAATTTCCAACAGGTTCAGTCTTCATCTTAGTCAAGGAGCTAATTTTTCTCTCTGTTGAATCCACAAAAGTTTTTCCACTTAATCTTCTTTAACTAATCTGGAAAACTTTCCCCATAAAAGATTTTAAATTACAACCCTCTTCAGTCCTTTCTTCGAAGTCCTACCTAGTTTACTTGGTGCCATGCTGCATTTTTCACTAGAGTCCTATTTTATTTAACAACATTAGCAATTTCAAAAGATACATAAAGATGAAAGATCCTTGCATGTTTTGATGAACCTCAAAATGAGCTTTAGAACAATTTCATTAGAAAGCTCTCAAAACTCAAGCGATCCCTTGGGACTGAGCCATAATGAAGAAATAATTAGCAAGAGCAAATTTTAAAATTACTTATTCCATAAATATATGTTTTACTTCTGCTATTTGGAGTCAGACCCAAATAGGTAAAGGTCTGGAGAAGTGGAACAAGGCTAAGAACATAACAAATAAATGGAAGTACAGATGCCTTGCCTCCA
Organism: Megaceryle maxima; assembly: GCA_024605025.1. Lineage (NCBI taxonomy): Eukaryota > Metazoa > Chordata > Aves > Coraciiformes > Cerylidae > Megaceryle > Megaceryle maxima. The sequence goes on along the minus strand of JANHGN010006660.1, from coordinate 1,005 downwards.
CAGGAAAAAAAAAAAAAAAAAAAAAAGTGGTAAGAAAGAAAAGTATAGGTCTGTGCCTACGAGGAAAATCACAGCTGAGACTGGGAGGAGTGGAGCATCCCACCTTGACCATGTACTGAAGGCACAAACATAGGTTGTGACTTGGCATCCCCATGGCTTGGGAAAAGCAGGGGGGTTACTGTGCTTTCTTTCTCCATTCTGATTCACCAGGAAGAGCAGACGCAGCACTTACAATGATACAACATTGCACTGCTTTGTGCCTTCCTGTCAGTAGCTTCTTATTGAACACTGCTGTATTGTAATTAGGCTTACAGTGATTACTTAGATGGCACAAGTATGTCCAGTGTAATTCATCACTAGCTTGACAACAGAGACTGTTCTGCTGGGGCAAATTACCTGGTGAGATCCTTATAACAAGACTTCTCTCAAAGCAAAAGCCAGTATTTCCAGTGTATGTTACTGTGCCTCCCAGGCTCTCTGCCTCACAGGAGGGTGGACTGTAGGACTCACTATCCTTTGCACCGTTCCTGGAGCTAACCTGGATCATTGCAGCTCCCCACGTTAACTGGATAGAGGAGCATCCTTTGTCACCTTCTGGGACTGGTTGGAAACAGTGACAGTGCACAGGGAGAATAACCTAAGCAGAAGACTTCATAATTACAGACAAAGCTGGGCAGGACAGTGATGTCCTCCTCAGAGCCAAGTGGCTCTCAAACCCTTTGTTCTGCCACTGTTCTGTGCTTAGCAATCAGATCCAAGAAATTACACCAAACCTTTGTTCTACATCAGTCTGAGTTTTGCTCCCAGGACCTCCTTTCTTGCTAGGCCAGTCTGATAAGAAAAGCTGTGAAACTGCTGTGGCACTGTTGTGAACAAGTGACCTTAAGGCTGGAGCTGTGAAGAGGGTCCTGTTGGGAAGCCGGCCGAGTATCGACAATCACACCAATATGGCTACATGCCGATCCATTTATTCTGACTGCGTCACTTGCTTATATAGTGGTTACA
>JANHGN010006659.1:0-12991 GCA_024605025.1 Megaceryle maxima | reverse complement strand
GGGCGCCCTGCTGGGGGGGGGCCGGGTCCGGTTCTGCGCATGCGTGACTGGAAACGGCAGGGGGCGCCCTGCGGCGGGCCGGCTCTGCGCGCGCGCCCTGGGCCCCGGGGGCCGCCCGTGGCTCCCCCGGCGCACCCGGGCGTTGCCCTCGGCCCGGCCGCGGAGCTGTCCCCGGCTACGGCCGCCTTGCCCCACGGGGATGGGCCCCGCCGGCCGTAGAGCCGCTGCTCTACGGGCAGAGCACCCCTGCGGGCACTGGGACCCACGTTGAGCCCTGGGGACCCCCGGGGTCCCCTGCGGCCATCCCCCTAACCTGAGCCTGGCCCAGACTACAAGTCCCAGCGGCTCGCGGGGAGCAGCGACAAGCCCCGCGGGGCCGGGAGGGGGGAGGTGAGGGGATTGCTGCGACTGGAGCCCGCCACAGAAAACCGCCTCGAAAGAGGGTTTTTTTTTTCACCCCTCCTTCCCTCTTTTCAGTTGCACAATAATCTCAACTGCAAGTGTTTAATCCCTGGCAGGTTCGGACGCAGGGACAAAGCCATCAAGCAGTTTGCCAGCCTTTGTAGCACACTGTGTGGTAAAGGCACGTTGGGAAGCCAAGGCAGCAGGAGGAAGAGATGGATGGTCTTGAACCAAGTCAACAAGGAAGAATATCCAGCGGTTTAAACACTGAAGAGAGGTCCAAAAGTACCCTTCATAGGCAGGCTCCTAAACTTCCTGCTTCTCTACCTGGACTCAAGGACAACATCTACCTGCAGCCTGCCTCTGTGGGACAGGGATGCATTATTCCTATTTCCACTAGTAGTCAGGAATTGGGTTCCCTTCTATCGTCCTCCTTTTGCATTTTGTATCCTGTAAGGATGGGCAGCTCGGACAAGGGAGGCTGTGAAATATCACCACCTGTGGTCTGACCTGCACTTTTCAGTCCTGACCTGGAAAAGCCCCGATTCAAAGCTAGAAGTATTTTTACTGTAGTGCAGCCCAATATTCAATTCCATTCATAACTGCAGGAATACAAAAGCTGAAAAGCTACTCAGCACCTCAGAATTCACCCTTGGAAAACACTCGAAAGGTGGAGGGCTTACAGTGTTTTAATTGCTCCCCTCCTTCATAGGTTAGGGTCTGGGGCGTGGGAGGGGGTCCTATAAATCATTTTTAATTCACAGTTTCCATCACTCAGATATTCATCATTCAGAACTTCAAGAACTGCCCCCATGCCTCAGGTTTATCTTGCCTCTGTAGGGTTATCATTTTGCAAAGAAAGAAGTTGGTTTGGGGTTTTTTTTGCCACGATAAATGCAGAGGTAACATTTTAGCAGAAAAAGCCAGTGAAGCTGTAAATCACCATCTACTTTGGCTTCTATACAGCAGGTTCAGATTCTACAGACATTTTTCTTTTACAGAGCCCACAGAGAAAAGCCAGTTATTTCAAGAGAAAGGAATGTGTTAATGTCTGCACTCCATAGTTATTCATTAATATTTTTCTTGCACTGCTTCCACAGTTCTAAACACCCTATGCTTCATAAAAGAAAGAGAAAGAAAAGAAAAAAAAAAGCCAAGGAAAGCCATTAAACTTTTCATTCCTAAAGCACCAGGCTTCAAGACTAGACCACATTTCCATTGATTACTGTGGAAGAAAGATGGAGCTGGGCCAGCAGCACCCAACATCACTGCAACATTAACAGTCTTCTGAAAAAGGGCTGGTCACGTGGGAATCCTGAGAGCCTTTGTGTTTTATGCAGTGATGTGTATGTGCAGCTACCAGCTGTCCCTGGTCCATCCCAAAAGCAAGCCCAGAATACACCTTTGGGGTCGGAACACAGCCAGAGGCTGGGGCCTCTCCACCACTGAGTCATACCCCTTCTGTCTGCATGACTTCCACCACAAACTGCACATCAGCTGCTTCCTGGGCCGCCCGAGCTAATGACAACCCAGTTGGCATTCAGTCGCTGTCCTTTTACAGAGCTTCATTCTGCTCCAAATGATGGCAAAGATTCAAATCATCCAGACTCCAGCTCCTCCGCAAGGAAGGCAAGAGAGTTCTCAAAAGCTACCAGAAGTATCTCAGTTCTCAATGTTTACACTGGTCAGGAGGGAAAAAACATCACATATTTTTTTCCTCTTCAAAACACAAGCCCCACATCTCAAAGGAGGAGGATCCCGGTTTCTCTTCTTTCCTAGGGGCAGGAACAGAAGCTTTCTTATGTGCAGAACAGAACAAGAAAGAAATTAGGGTGAAACCAGTGCTTGGTACACACTGCACCCCCCACCCCCAGTACTGCTGGGGTGGTGGTGGTGGGGTGTGTGCATTTGTTTTGCCACAGCCTGGAAAGCAGGACGGGAAATGAAATCTCCTGTCTCATGGTGCAGCTATTACAGGCACAGAGGCTAATGAGCTGTTACCACAAACACAGCAGGAAAGAGAAGAGAAAGCGAGTAAGGGTAACTTTGTGGGAGTTAATTTATTTATTTTTTTAATAACTTTTTCCCTTGTTCTTGTGACAAGCTGTCATCCTCCCCAAAACACCAACAGAATAAACCCAGCCATCAGATTAAACCTGCAGGAGCTTGGCAGAGCTAGTTTGCTGACACTTTCTACAATGAGAAAAGTACCTGAGAAGAGTAGGTTTCCAGTTTCTCTGGTCAAATAGAGCTCCTGCAGAGACAGGCACATCTCAAAGCACCAGGCTGCCTTGGGGGATGCTGGACAATGCCCAACACAAACCTCAGAGCAAAAAGGGGACCACTTACCTGATACATGCTATTGTAGGGCTGTATTTAGTTCTTTGTACTTATTAAGAAATAAAACTACAGTTTACACCGGTCAGTAAATGAGGAGGCTGGAAGACAAGTCATCCTCAGCAGCGCTGTACAACCATCCATATTCTTAATGTATAGGATTTGTATTGCAAAATCCAGAGCATCCTATTCTCATACAGGCTGGGAAGATTAATTTTATGGTAATTCAGCAAAGTTAAGAGAACTCAGTGTCTTTTTACTTACATATTAATACATTCCTTGAGGCTTATGCAAAACTGATGCACAAAGGCTCCTGGTGGACGTCAGCACTAAGATGTGAAATGGAACAGCTGCAGATCACCAAACCAAGTGTCCTGGATTCCACTGAAAAACTCTTAGAGAAGGTGGCACTGCAAGACCATCTAGGTACAGAATCCTGTAGAAATGGTCCCTGTATAAAGGAAGGAAAACAAGTTATGACAGAGAGACTTGTACTTCTGGGAGCACAAGAACAGGACAGAGAGAAGGGGAAAGAGTAACAAATTCATTGCACGGGAAAAGCTGGCCCTGTTCCTTGCCCTCTGCAAAGCCACAAAGTCTTTTCTGTTCCTGTCCCTCCTCTGTCAGGGAGGGGTAGAACGAATGTCCATGAAACTCTGTGGTGTTCTCATATACTTGTCGGAGCATTTCCATTTCTTTCTCTGGTATCTTTGGAAGATTTGTATTGAGACATCCCTGGTCTGGTCCAACAGCCATTGAAGAACCTCCCTCATTTCTTTGGAAACCGATGAGCTTAATTTTAAAAATGAAGCAGGGCTACTGTGGAGCTCTGACCTTTTTCAATGGCTGCTGCTGCTTAGCCAAGACTTCATTGCTGTAGGGCAGTGCCCTTTGGTTTTGTCATGGATACCCGCTTACTGGTTATTGCAATAACAGTAGATGAAACATCCCTCTTAGAAGCTCCACAGTTAAATAAGTTAGCTGGAGAGCAAGGGACTTTCTGTGGGAACTGTTTGGTTTGTTAGTTTTACTAATGCTCAGTCTGGATGCTGGCCACCAGCTAGGCTGTGAACAGTAGCGTAGCTGGGAGATCTTGAGGGAAGCTGCATTCAGTGGCATTTGGTTTAGGTTAGAGCAGGAAATTCTGCATCTGGGCTCTTTGTCTCAGATTTTCTGCTTTGATGCCCTGAACACACCATGACCATCACTTAACTCAGAGCTGCTGCTGCAAAAAGAATTAAAAAATAAAAAATTCTTTCTCTTCAGGCCACTTGTAACAAAATATTGGAGTAAAGGATGTTCCTAATCAGGACTGCTTTTTGAATAGGCTTTTGCTTCAGTGGGAGTCATCCAATAGGACTATTTCCTCTTCTGTAAGATTTCAGAACTGGAGATGCTGAGTAAGATTTATTTCCTTTGCTGGCTCTGCTAGTTACTTAGAAGAAGACCATCAGCTCTATGATCACTCACATTATTAAAACAGATCATTCTATGACATGTAACCTGAAATGAAAGAACATAATACGATGCCATGTGGATATGGACATTGGTAACTCTGGGATTGAGAGAAGCAACAAATGGGAGGCCTGATTCTACTCTGCTAGTCCACAAACACATTTTAGAGATTAGAAAAAGGAAATGTTATTAAAAGACTCATTCTACTTCTCCAAACCTTCCTGCCCTCCTGCTTGCTATCCTTTCACAGCATTAAAGTTATGTGTCTGTTCCATGACAAGGGACAAGCAGGCTTGTGCTAATGGTGACATGATTCCCTAAAACAGATGCTAGGGAGAGAAACTGCAGACCTCCTGACTGCTTGGAGGATCTTGCCACAGGAAGGCAGAGCTGCAATGCAAGCCTTGGATGTAAGTCTAGGTTAAAATATAGGCAGAATAAGAGGCATAATAGCCACGGAAACTAAGGAGCTGTGCCATCACATTACTCATACACCTGCTGCTACCACCAAGGAGAGCTGCTATATTCTGGAATGTTGTGCTTTGGGTTTTGGTATGTGCCCAGAGCTTGCTGTTTCTTTCCCCCTCTCCTTTGGTCCTGCACTTCCCAGGACCAATGAGCAATGTTATGAATCAAAGTCCACTGGATGGTAAACCACTTTCAATTGCTACCGCTGGGTGCTGCCACTTTCAGAGCTTCCTTTGCTCCTAACAGGAGATGAGTTGTGCCAGTAAGAGTTCCTGCAGCTCACACTGCCACTATCAGATTTTCCTATGAGTTTCTTGGAGATGAGGCTCAGCTGCAACACAGTAGCTTGGTGCTTTTTTCTTCCACATGCTGATGTGCCCATCATGCACGCCATGGGAAGAAAGAACCACCTGTCTGGGACCAGCAAGGACTGGGTCAGCAAGGAAAGGTTCTTCAGTGGACAAGTGGTGAACATGTGCTGCAGCAGACCTTGAGCAATCAAACCTAAGTGTATTGGTGGTCATATCAGCAAACTGTTGCTGGTTACTCTGCTTTTAGGGAGTTTCTCCTCCATGATGCGCTCTTTATCATAGGTAGCCTCCTTAGAGTTGTGTGTGTAAATGTCCCAGTCAACCAGACTATACCCAGTCTTGGCAAAGCATGCTGGGAAGCTGGAGTGACAATCTGCAGTAGATCTGGTTTGGCCTGACAAGTGGGGATTGTCACAGTCTGACAGCAGGTACCTGGGCTGGCTTTCTGAGCCATGAAAATAACGCCCATGACTAGGATGGTGACTTGTTTTCTGGCATTATTGGCATCTATACTGAATGGTTTTGTCATCATAAGTATTGTAATGTCTTGGCCTGGAGCAGTGGTAACTCTTGCCTTTCCTGTGACCTTGGGATGATCGCTCTTTGGCTTGTTAGTGAATAAACTAATGAAATATGCTGTGATATTCATGTTGCAACTAAATTATGCAATAAATCCATTAAACCCTTCACTAACTGATTTCAGTTTCTTCTTTACTTTGTAGGAGAAGGCAGGAAAGTGATGATAAAGGTTAGAAACAGAAAAGGAACAGGACAAAGCAAACAACTCATGTTGATTTCTGTACCAGTTTCTATCCAGATTTTCTACCACAGCTCCTCCATTGATAGGATGTAGTGGTGAACAGAAGCTGTAAGAGATACAGCAAACATTTTCCTGCTATTGACAGCATCAGGTGATGTCAGAAGAACATGAAACATATAGGCCAAAATACTGCTCATTTCCTCAAATATACTTTTGGTGATGCAATGGAGGAAGAGTCTCTTCAGGAACAGGCTCAGGTATTCCCAACTCTGAAGGGCTGGGCAGAGCACTGAGAGAAGGGAGGGAAAGATAAAGAGACAAAACCACTAGTCATCATCTGCTAAACACAACCTCTAATAACGTCATTTTCCTGACTTTGCACAGAAATTCTGTCTCTCTGTAATGGAAATACTGTCCCATCTCTCTCAGTATCTAATTATCTAACAAAAGGGTTTTCCTCCCTGAAATAGTTTTTTACTAAAAACATCCCATTTGAGTCAAATTGCAAATCTTGCATCTCAAAATAGTTCATAGAATATTTTCACTGTTTCAAATTTATGTTGCACTTCGGGGAAATATTCATTGTAACTTCACAATTTTGTTAGCATTTTGAAAAACAAATGGCATTTTAAAATGAGCAATAAATCATTTTATGTTCTTTAAAAGAAGGAAGCAGAAAATTTCAGTCATTTTGAAACAGCACTAGTTGTAATTTTTTTTTTTCCCCAGATATTTGTTTAGCTGTTATATCAAAACTAAGTGGTATTTTCTGATTTAAAAAAAGAAAAGAAAACATCAGAAGGCTCCTAACAACCTCTGCCAGAGCTGCCAGGGCTGCATCCCATGGCCTTTTCATGGGATTGCACGTGACACTGGTAGCACAAACTGAGCAGGAACTGTCCACCCACTCCAACCAAGGAATAGTCAGGACGCAGAAGAACATTAAACAAGATGTCTCAGCTCTGGGACATACAACACAGCTGTACAGGCATAACAGACGTTCTTAACAGCTAAAGAAAACTGACTTCAGAGGTGGAACAAATTGATAGCCCTGGGTCAGACCTCAGATGGGCCCCTTCTATACAACTTCCCCCAGGCAAGCATACCCAGGTCCCACCCATCTGGATTGCCTCCTTAATCTGGTGGTGTCCTCTTCTCCAGGTTGCTGTATTTTTTAGACTTTACTAATACAGACTCTTTGGTCTTATCACATCCAATGAGATAAATAATCCATCTACTCTGATATCACCCTTCCAATTTCTGATACTTTTAGAAGGTATTTAATGCCTACAGTGAACCTGGCCAAGTGCAAAATAACATACAAACACGGTAATAACAAAAGAGATATTGGCATGGTCTGTAATTAACCTCCTCCAGCCTTCTAGTTACCATGTCTACTCTATTCGAACACAAGGCTGCAAAGATTCGTTGCAGTGGCTCTGAACAGTATATAAACAAGATTGAACTGTCAAGACCTCAAAACAACGTATCAGCATTAGATACAAAAGCTATATCCATGGAGCCTGGAAAAGTATTTAAAAAGAAAAACAGTTACCTGGACTGAAATCTGGGTAGAATGATTCCAGCTTCCACATGATCTCAAAAGGCCTGAAATGTGCCTTTTACAAAAAACTCTATTACCGCACTGACAGCAAAGGGCAGAGCAGTCACAGATTGCAAGGGTCAAAGCTCACTCGGGTGATGCCATCCAGTTCCTTACAGTACAACACCCACATGCAATCGTCTGGAGCATTGCTGTCATTGCTGATGAGGAAAAGCCATCAATAGCTCAATAGGCAATTGCCAGCAACGTGATGTCCCCAACATTGCTGCAGGACAATGACATCAGCTGAACATGACAACTGAAACAAAGGCAGAGCATTTCCTGCTAAATCACACGGACCAGTTAGTACATCATGCTTTTAGCTAGTGGATAAGCACACAGAGAAGAGCATAAGACAATAAATAGGGTATGTACTACATGCATTCTCAGAAAGACAAAAAGGTTGATAGACAGGTTGATCTGTATTTTTGAAATAAGTCAAGCTTGTGAATGAAGTGTTGGGACCAGTACTAAATCAGGAAATCCATTCTGCTTCTTGAAGTATAGTTTTCCTTTTGCCAGCCTGGGTGTGCCAAGGCCAGTCTTACCTCAAAGGTCATTTTCATCAGCCTACAAGAATTAAAAACAGCTCTTCTGTTTCCTTACCAGAGGGCAACTTTGACAGGACTGTCCATGAAGGTAAGGACTCCATGACAGGAAAGTTACTGTAGGGGAACTTTTCCCTGGGCCAAGCCATGTTCAGAATAGTTTGGAGAGTTCAATCATCTGCTCTTTCATTTCCCCACTGCTGCTGTCAGGACCACCAAAGAAAGGTGCTCAGATGATGAACTGGATGACCTAAGCCATTGTGAAAGCCATAGGTCAGCATTACAGAATGACTCAAAATGCATCACACAGCCTATGGTTGAACAAAAGCTCGACAGGGGAAGGGTTCAATGAGAAAGGTTTTGCTAAGCTGTTCTCTTTTAATAGACATTTCCCATCTTTCTGCATTTTTGTGAAAAGCCATTTCAGTCCAGTGAATGTCTTTCTGAAATGCTGCATACTAATGTTTGGAGTCTGACAACAGTCAACGGATGTAAAAGTTATTCTGTACAAATATATAGGATAAATTAAACATTAATGCACAAGCAACCAATTACTGTTTGCAGCCCTGCTGCTTTAGATCATGAATGAACATTATGTAGAGAAAGGAGACCTCCGAGGAAAAGAGTCAGATATCTGCAGAAAGCAATTATGTGTCAGTAAGTGATATCTGTCCTTTTGAGTCCATCTAAATCCCACTCTGTGTCACAGCAGGAGGATGGCAGACAGATGTCCTCCCAAAGAAAAAAAAAAAAAAAAAAAAAGATTGTATTTTAACTCTGGGTTTAGTCATTTGAGAGTAGTTTGAGCTACTGCATTATCTCTGCACTTTACTGAGTACAATAATCACGATCACACTGTATCTCCCTATCCCCCTTTGTTGCAGATTAGCAGTCATATTGTAGGTTAGCAGAGGAAGGTGATTGAACCAGATTACAGTGACTCAGACAAAGACATTTGAACTTCCACCTTCCTGGGAGACACAGCTGTAATTAAGTACCTTGGGAGGGTTGGAAGAAAATCCGTTACTTGAGTTTTGCTTCATAGTGTTCCCAGGAAACAAACATTATTCTCCTGACCTGGTCCAGCAAACCAAAGAATGTAGCACTAATGATCTGCATTTAAGAGACATTAACGACAGAAACATTCAGGAACAAACTACAAAGCATTTGTCATTAAGTAAGAAGAAGAGACTTAACTGACCTGGGTATTTAACATGCAGTTTCCAGCATTTGTCTCTTTCTCCAACAAGCTCGTTACTGGACCTCAGTATACACATACTTCATATGTGTAAAGCATTTATTGCCTGCAAAAGATGTACTGGACAGTAAAGGGTAAACTTTCCCTAGTCACAGTTAAGAGCATTACCTTAATCTTTTATCTAGCCCTGCTTCTCAGTGGCACTCGATACAGGAGCTATACGAAACACTTCCTTGAATACATAAAGCCAGAGATTGAGTTACACTAGATTGAAGATCTATGCCGCTAGTAAGACAAAAGCTCCTATATTACCTGGCACATGCCTGCTAAATTATTGAAGTGTCTCTTCAAACTGAATATATTCACTGAATAATTAGTCAACAGAAGAAAACGGTCTCTCTTTACAAAGCTAATGTTGACAGGTATTGTATCTTTTATGCACTGTAACAAAAACTATTTGCAGAACTGATGCAACCCAAACATTTGGAATAGCTCTGTCAGTGCACAAGTGTTCCCGAGGCACATGGCCCCCTTTGTGATACTGCCTCAGTCTCATTTTACCTTACAAGCAAGTCCTAAAGAGTGTGAATTCCTTTTACCCAACGTAGTGCTATCCCCATTGCAGAAGCAGGTAAATGGTACAAATAAACAGAAGGGTGCGTTGTGTTTGAGGACCGAGTCTGATCGAACTGGAGTAGGTACCTGTGAGCCTGCCTCCAGCCCTGAGCCGTGCTCACCTCGGCTGCTCTGTCAGGCAGGACCTCCCCGGGGCAGTGCAGACAGATCACTGCCACTTTTAATTCATAACGCTTGCAGTCCTGATATCCCAGCGTGCCACTCCAGCAGCCGTGTTCTCATGAGCTTGTTTCCTGCTGCAGATTCTTGGGAACACAGGCTACTCCGTGTGCACACAACATATCACACAATGAGAGTACTAGCATCTGTCTGCTGAAACCATCACAGACAGCCAGCTGATGTTGCTTCGTTTATTCTGACCTGGCAAGGGAAGAACAGTAGCTGTTTCCACACTTTAAATGGTTGTCCTATTGTGGAGAGCCATAGGATGGTCTCCATACCTCCCGTCTACAAACCCAAGCATACCTGGAAATACAAATAGATGGCTTTCAGCTGTTTGAATGTGAGCTGTAGGATGAAATACAGTCCTACCAACTCCAACTCACAGCCCAAGGTGTGCAAAGATGACATTCTGTCAATGCATATATTACTGTGTTTCTTTTAAACTACACCTGTCACCCAACAGTGAAGGGGCAGGCAGGTTCTCTTAGGGATTACTAGCAGAATGATGTTGGCACTGAAGAGCAGTTAGTTAAAGCTTTATTTTCTTAACAGAATATTATGATTAGTATAGCACAGAACTTACAATTCAAACAGCACAGGATTTCTACAAGTAGAATCAACATAATGCAGCATAACACAAAATTTATAATACAGCTTAATTTAGAATTTCTTATCACCTGCATCTCCTGCAGATCAGGTAGGATCTTAACATGTGGTTTGCTGTATCAGTATACAATCACCATCTAGACTCAAAAATAATACAAAAGAATACAAGTCACTCAGTCTTTGGAGGAAGCAGATGATACTGGAAGTGTCCCTAGACGCGGGTGGGGGGACTGGGGGGGTGTCACAGGTCTCAGTCCCACAGTAATTTGTGTCCAAGTTCCCTACTTAGGACTTGTAACTGGTTGATTTCATAGACAGTGCTCTATGTGCTGTTACACTTCCCTGTTACCCTGTGACAGTGTCATCAACACCACCAGGCTGGCTGGGTGCCTGGGACCTTCAAAACCAGCATTCCTGATGCCCAGGAATCTTGAGGCCAGCATGGAGGGGAAGAAGAACCTATTTGGTTTGTCCAAGTGGTTCACGGGACCTTCAGGGCCTGATAATGAGGGAAAGGGATCAAATACAATAGCTTCATGCCTTAGACAATGGTGTTGGCTGTGCTGACATTACCATGAGTCAGGAGCAGGGACTACTGGTCACACATGCCCCAGGGACACAAATACCTACATGGGCAAAATACACAACTTAAAAACATATTAAATTCTTACAATTCAAGGCTATTTGTCCTTTTCATTATCTTGTGTATTTCCCATCTTTGAAACTTAAAAAGACATAGCATTTCAAATTTTTGTTGAAAAGTGCCCTTAATTTTAAAAGTAGGTTATTACTGAGCTTACTTGTTTGTTTTTTAGTGACTTCTTTTTAGTGGCTTTTTTTTTTCTTCCTTTTAGAAATCCATTTTCGAAAAAAAAGAAAAAACAACTCAACAACTAAGTTGCTTACCAGTTTTAAGCCTAAGTCTCCTACAATAGCAGTATGAAAATTACTCTAAGTTACTAAGATTTGTCTTAGGGAAATTAATTAATAGCCAATAGTCCAACTTATATGCTAACGTGCTTTGCTCCATCCTCAGCTAAACTCCTTAAGTGTCTGATCCCCAACATGCTTCCAACACCTTTAGTACTACCTGGGTCCCCAAAACTCAGGCAGCCATACAGTTGTCTCTCTGAGCAGCTAAAAGAGCATCTCACAGTTCTAAGAAGGTACAGGTTTACATTTCTGGATAAGTATCATGTAAAATTCAAAATAAGAAGTATTTCCATTTTGTAGGTGATATTACACATACCTTATATCACAGCAGACGTGCAGTAAGTAGCTCTGCATGCACTGCCGGTTCTCTGGAGAACTGCGGCAGAGCCAAGTGAGCAGCAGTCCCCGCTCCTGGGAAAGCTTTGGTAAAGAAGCCACCGATGCTGCCATCTCCTGGCACCGCAGGAGACTCACAGCCACAGCTTGGTGCACGCTGCAGCTGCTAGTGTAGAAAATGTTATTAGGAAATTGTTTTTATTCTGAATTTGTTCTGTTCATTATTTTGTGCTGGTGCACTAGATGATGGTTCTCAGCTGGCTGGGAAGATGGACAACCAAGGGGAGATGTTTCGTATGGTGAAACTCCATCAAAAACTTTTGAAAGATGTTAAGCCTTACCCCAGACTGCGAATGACACTTAGCTAGGGGATCTGGAGATCATAACAGGGTAACATTTCCTTTTGCCCTCATTCATCTCTAAAACAGCAACAGCAGAAAACAAGAAATAAATGGCTTCTATCCTTTGAAAGGCCAGACAATGTAAACCTTTAGAGACTGGTTTGACTCCATTCCTTATCATGGACAGTTGCACAAGCTCCTCATCTCCAAACAGCACAAACTTAGTATCCACCTACGTAGATGCAACTCCATTTGATCCAGCAAAACTGTATCTGCTGCATCAGAGTGAATTTATTTTCTCATCTCTGGAAGAGGCTGCCCAGAGAGGTTGTGGAGTCTTCTTCTCTAGAGACTTTCAAAACCCAGCTGGATCTGTTCCTGTGGGGCCTGCCCTGGGTGATCTTGGGCCAGTTTCAGTCTCCAGGGGTGCCTTTCCACCCCTACCATTCTATCAGTCTGTCATCACTCATTCACATTAACATTAAACAAATAGGTTGGTATTTTGTTTTTGTAAAAAGAAACAGAGGATACATTCCATTCTGCCTTGTTACACCAGTGGGAGTTCAGATAAGATAAGAATTAAGTTTTTAATTCCCCACCCCATCAATGATCACACTAAGTCTGCATGATCATCTTTAGCCTGCAAGTGCTTAGTAGCATTCATGGGACTGGGAAGACTGGAAAAAGGTACCAACAACCAGAGATTACAGCCTAACACTCATGACCTTTAAAAATAAAATTCAACAGAAATAAAAGTTTGAGCAAATGACCAGCTCTTGGTGTAACCGCTGGGAAGTCTTTCCTGTCTTAAAGAAAACAGAGTCCACAAATGTGGATCACCAGGAAAAAAAAAAAAAAAAACCACACACACACAAAAAAACCCACCACAAAAAAC
>JANHGN010006658.1:23195-38631 GCA_024605025.1 Megaceryle maxima | reverse complement strand
GGGATCTCATGAGGGAAGTAGAGTAGAAGGTTAGGATCATATCCCTTGACCTGCTGGTCATACTTCTTTTGATGCAGTATAGGATGTGACTGGTTTTCTGGGCTGTGAGTGCAAAAAAACATTGACATTTCATGTTGAGCTTCTTGTCAACCCTCTCTCCCAAGTTCTTCTACTCCTTCTCACCATACTTTTCACTTCTCCAATAATTGAAAACTTGCTATGTCCAAGGTGGCCTCCAACCTTCACATCACCCACAAGTCCTCCGTTTATGAACAACAGGTCTGGAAGGGAGCATTCCCTAGTTGGGTCACTCTCCAGCTGTGTCAGGAAATAATCTTACACACACTCAAGGAACTTCCTGCACTGTTTCCTCTCTGTTGTATTCTGTTTTCAGCAGGCGTCTGATCCATTGAAGTCCCCCACAGGAACAAGGGACAGTGATTGTGAGACTTATCCCAGCTGCTTATAGAATATTTTGTCTGTCTCTTGACCCTTGTTGGGTGATATATAACAGATTCCCACCATGATAACTGCCTTGTTGGTCTTCCCCCTGATTCTTACCCATAAACACTCAACCCTATCATGACCATCATTATACTCAAGAAAAAGCACTCATAACACTCCCTAACATGCAGGGCCACTCCTCTGCCTCTCTTTCTGGCTTATCCCTTCTGAAGAGTTTGTAGCCATCCAATGCAGCACTCCAGGTCTGTGAGGTATCCCACCATGTTTCTGTGATGGCAACTATATCATAATTTTCTTGCTACACAATGGCTTCCAACTCCTCATGTTTGTTGTCCATGTTGCTTGCACTGGTATAGATGCTCTTTGGTTGGGCTACTGACTCCACCACCTTTCTGGGGGGAAGAAGACCAAATTCCTACCTGACTATTCCCATGTACTTCCATGATTTCTAGCCCATCAATAAATCTTGTGTCTTTGCTATCACATGACACTCTGTCCCCTACCTCCACTGGGATAGCAGACCAAAGGACTCCTCTAGCACACTATCGCGCAAACGCTAATGTACCACCCACAAGAAAGCTTGGATTTATCCCTTTCCCCCTTCAAATCTAGTTTAAAGGTCTTATGATAAGGCCTGTTTATTCCTGTGCAAAAAACCTTTTCCCGCCTTTGCCACAGGTGTAGCCCATGTGTCACTAGCAGGCCTGCTGTTGTGTAAACCCATCCATGATCAAAAATTCCTGACAGTAGAAACAGTCGCAGAGCCAGACATTGATCTGATGGGTCTACCTTTTTCTTCTCTCATTATTCCTTACAACTGGAGATTTAGAGGAGAACACTACTTGTGCTCCTCATCCCTTAACCAGTCATCATGTCAGTACCAGAAGAGAGGAAATACAATTTCCATAAAATATCTATTCATTTCCTTGGCACAGCATTCCTTGAACCTTAGATTTTGCTAATCTCAGTAGTGAAAATTTCTTGAAAATAATAATTCTATAGGTATGGAGAAAATAGGAGAGAAAACAAACTTCCTTATCTCTAAGTTTTATTCCTATTTTTGTCATTATTCTTTTGTTTCACATAAAGCAAGAACTGTTTTCTCCTACAGGTATTTTTATGATTTAGGCTTATAATTCTTACCTCCATTTTATATGGTGGTTTTCTTAGTTTTATCCTTGTTAATCAGTAGAAGGAATTTTGAAAGCTTAGAAGGACCAGTTCTGTTCAGGTCTATGTATCTTACTTAAACAGATAATTTCTCTTTCTAGTAACTTTCAAAAGGCACTGACTTTTCTCCATTTTATAGAGTGGAAAACATAGCAGCTGTTTTAGATTAATTCCTTAATTCAGATACTTTATGAAACAAATTAGGTGGACTTGATCCTACACTGTGTCTTATATTCTATCTTTTTGCTACAGCATATGTATACAAATGTGTATTTCTTTTAAATAAATATATTTATGAATTAAACATTCAAGGGCCTTGATACAACAGAACACTTGATAATGTGCTAAACTTCAAACACATGAGCCATAGCTCTGAAGTTAGGGGGATTATTTCTGCGAGTGCTTCAATGGACTAGAGACAGCATTGAAGACCCGAGTCTTGTTATTAGTGTATATTGCATTAACCATTTAAGAATATGTCTGAGTTTTACAATTTTTACTTTATAAATATTTTTACCATAAAAATGTTAAATGGCCTTTTCAGCTGAGACTCTGCAGGACTAAGAGGGCAACCCCTTTTGTACATGCTATATTACTTCTATTAAAATGATCTCAAGTACATGTATTTCCAGTGACCTGTCTGCAAGCATCTTGCTGAAAAAATGTCACAATTAGCAGTAGAGTCCTGCTGAGGATTTGATTGCACAGTAAGGAACCTCTGGAAGTTTGCATCTCTGGAAGTTTGATGTTAACTGAAAATGTCTCTGTTGGTTTCAGTTTATTTCCCACTGAACATTTATCCACATCACAACATCATCACACAATTTAGTGTGATGAATACAGCAGTTCCTATGGGAGAGAGCATGAGAAACACAGAGGGATATAGCCCAAATAAGTCTTTAGACAGCAAAGAAAATTACTTCATACAGGGATTAGTGTCCTGTAAAAGAAATTTTTAAATGGCGAACAGATAGGAAGGAGGCTGGAGACTAGTGAACAAGCAAAACAGTTACCATGAATTTGGAGAATAATGTAGTGGGGTTTGCACTAGGCTGTGCCAAATAGTCTAATTCTGGGAGTCAGTGATGCCTTTTGGAAAGTTCTGGCACCCACATTCGTAAAAAGGATTGTTTGGCCAGGGTCTGAGAGGGCATTATTTTAAAGGAGGACTTCAAGGGTTAAATCTAACAATTCTTGGATTTTAACAAATTACTAAGCACCAAGTTAGATGCTGTAAATTCCCATATACATGTTCTCAGTCTGCTGCAGTCATGAAGTAATGCAGCATAACTTAGGCTATAGTAAAAATGTCTTGAGATAAACCACTTAATCTCACCTTTGAAAAGTTCTAATAGCATTGAGATGCTATGGATCACATGAATCCTTTTAATTCATTGGGACACACACATGCCCAGCTGCCACTTTTAGAATCCAAATTGCACTGATAACTCAGAAACACCCTAAATTCTCCAGATGCTCAGTTACTCAGTGGCAAAGTCCCCTGGGTGTATCTGAGCATGTACAGAACCACTTGAGGCACTGCTCTCTCATAGAGGAATTTTGGTTCCTGAATTTCCTTCACATCAGATGAGCTTTTCTTAGCCATCAAGATTCACAGATAATTTATTGATTTTCCTTTTGCTCATGTATTGCTGTGATGTATATTTATTAATTCATACAAATTGAAGTGAAGACTAAGAGTACCCCACAGCTCAGTGCCTGCTCATTGGGATGGTGGGTTTGCTGATAGAAAGGTAAGTCCGGATTGTAACACATGTACTCCACACACACCAAACATCAGCAAGGTGCTCATGTGGCCGTGGCAACCAAGACACTGGTGAGAAAAACCTGCAGAGGATGATTTCTGGTTATCTTTCTAGTTCAAAACCAGTAAGCAGGCAGTCAGTCACCAGTGCTGCCACATCCATCATCAGCTATGCTTCCACTTGTATTTTAAAGGGGAGCAAAACCTGCTCCTGCAATCATACAGATTTGTTTAGTTGCTAGTGCATACTGTGGTGTAATACTGGCCCATGTCAGCAAGCACTCTCCTATACAGAGCCCAGGTTTAGGTGTCACCTGCATAGGACTGTTGTCAAAGGCAGCCTGCATGAGGTGCACCACTTCACATGTAGAATAAGTTGGATGGACATGAGACTATTACCCATAGAGCCAGAGAGTGAATCCTGGGTCATTTTATTCACTGGTGAAGCCAGAGCACCCTTGATGCAAGCTGTGAAACATAGATTTTAGTCCAAACACAGAAGTGGAACCTGAATTAAGGTCTGGCACTTCTAAATGGATGTGACAGCTATTATCTCATAGTCAAGACTTCTCCCAGAAACGTGGCTTGAAGTCATTGGTTTTTCCTCCTGCCTCTGTCAGATTGCTTTCTGAATGATGCCTGCTGTAGCTCTAACCCTTCAGTCCTGAACCCTGATGGTGTTTTGTGAAGTAAGGGAGGGAATTTCCTTGGGTAACAAAGAGCCTGGAAGCTTCCTGCTGGCACTGGGATCATACCTTCTGCCCTTGTCAGCATCTTGAAGGATAAAAGCTGGATGTTCCCTATCACTGACATGTTCAAGAATTATAAGCAGATACAGCCTGCCTGGCTGATAGCTTTATGAATAATTATTGCAGATATAGCAGAGCTCTGTGCTTTGGTCTAGCCTGTTCTACCAGCTTCTCATTGCCAGATTAAATTTGCCTACTAAAAAAAGCATCTTTCAGTTAATTTAAAATATTTTCAGAACAATCGAATTTTTCCTACATTAATTAGCAAGTTTTGTTTTATAAGTCTTACACAGAAAGAAGCTTGGGAATTATTTAGCTTAAGAGAAAATATTAGAACTTGTCAGGATCTTTGCTGCTGTTGTTGTTGTCGTTGTACTATGCTCTATTAATGCAGATGAGCAACAAATAAGCTTTTATAAATTGAATCTGACTATGGCGGCCCCAAGAATAACCCTAGGCACAAAACTAGGGAAAAAAAATAGAGAGACAGAAAATCTCTCTCATTATTTTACTATAAAAATCTTAATTAGTCCCAAAGGTTTTTGTTATAAAATTCAGGTAGGTAAGGCATAGAAACTTTTTGTCAAGTAGACTATGCAAAAAGTAGGACAGTGACACAAAAAGAGTTGCAAATGAAGCTAGACTTGTATTCTAACAAGTGAAATATTTATAAACCTACAGTTATCTGCCCATGGAACAGGTAGGATAGTATAAATAAATTAAATTGCAGAAATTAATACATTCTTCTAATTGAATTTATCCTTGAAAATTAATAGGATTCTACCTATCTCTGAGGTGAAAACTTTCCATACTTTGGCTTCTATATTACAGGGGAAAGATTATTACTGTCTTATAGTATGGTAATTTCAAATTAAGTCTAGAAGTTTGCAGCAATTTGAATATCAGGGAAATTATCTTTCTCCTTCTATATCTTTCAGCTTTCATGGCTAGGATTTTAAAACTAGGTTTATAATATTTTTAATTCCCTGAACTATTATCCACAGCTATATTATAGCTAATCTAAAAGCTCCAGTTCTAGAAATGCACAGAACAATTCAGTAAATGTACAGTAACTTCTGGCACTTCATAACAAGAAATCAGTGCTTTCAGTTTAAAGCCATTAGCCGTTGTTCTGTCATGACATGCCTTTTTACAAAGTCCCTCCCCATCTTTCCTGTAGGCTCCCTTTAAGTACTAGAAGGCTGCTATAAGGTCTCCATGGATCCATCTGTTCTCCAGGTTGAACAACCTCAAGTCTTTCAGTCTCTCATGATAGGGGAGCTGCTTCAGCCCTCTGATGATCTTCATGGTCCTCCTCTGGACTTGCTTGAACAGGTCCATGTCTTTGTTATGTTGGGGGCTCCAGAGCAGTACACAGTACTCCAGCTGGGATCTCATGAGGGAAGTAGAGTAGAAGGTTAGGATCATATCCCTTGACCTGCTGGTCATACTTCTTTTGATGCAGCACAGGATGTGACTGGTTTTCTGGGCTGTGACTGCACTTTGCTGGCTCACGCTCAGTTTTTCATTCGCCATTTTTTGCACCTTCTGGTCAACTAAACATTAGATCATATTCCCTTCCCAGTTATGGCCATTAACAATTTCAAAATATACAGGGGAGGGAAACAAATAGCAGTGGGGAAAAAAACCAACCTTTATTTATGGCAATACAGACATCAAAATTGTTTTGCCCAGCTATAATTCCAGAGACAAGTAAGCATAGATCAGTAAAACAGCAGTTCCTGGTAGGTTTTGATATTAAAGAATGGACTTTTCCTCAGGTATTTTCTTCCCCATCAGTGCACACATTTTCTGTTTATTCACTCAGTAGTATTCATTGATCAATTAGTCAGCTGTACTTGACAGAAGAAAAGTAGCAGTTCACAAAAGCAGGTATCATGCTTGTATTCAATCTTAGTGCTGTTATATACCTGTCTTATTTTCTGTAGTCTACAAGGTATTTTATAAGTCATAATCCAATATGTTATTTGAAATAAGAAATATTCAGTTTTTCAATCATACCGACTTCAGGGGGTTTTTTTTGGGGGGATGGGGGGAGGGGAAGATACAATCCAATAGTGTAGGAAATATTTATTTATGGGGATATCAGTAAGTAGCTTTAGATAATCAAGCATAGACCTCTGGAACTGGGATAGGTTTTGTTAGAGGTTATAGATATAAAATGTTATCTTCCATATGTATTAGTATCTAGTTGGGATGGTGATATTTCTGGAATGTTACACACTTATTGAATAAATGATATATATACACACATATATGTGTGTATTTATAGAGAGAAATGTATGAGTACACTCTAGGAATGCTACAGTCCTGCTGCTTCAAATAGGGGAAAGTTGAAAAGCTAAATTGCACCAGCTGTTTTGGGAATAATGTTTATGTAGAATGTATGAACTTCCTTTAGTTCTTATTGGTAATTCTGTGTCTGTGTGTCGATACAGAGACACAGGCAAACCTACCCTGAAGACCTTCTTAAAATATTTTCAGAAGAATATGATATAGAAGTAAAGGAAAAGAGGATAAATAAGAGGACAAGCATAATTTTTCTTAAACATTTACCAAAGCAAACATTTTTAATAACTATATTATAAATGTTCAAAAAACCTTGAGCTAGGGGAAAGCCAATTGTATAAAGCTTTCTTGACATTGTATTAAAAATGTAATACTTATCAAACTTCATTGTTAGAAAACCAGACCTTAACTCCCAAGACCCTTATGAATATGAAAACATTTACAGGGTTTGGCTAGCTCATATGTCTGAGATTCTAACTCACTTATTTCAGATCTATTATGAGGATAATTATCTGTTTCAGCCAAAATCCAAAATCCATAGCAAATCCCAAAAGCAGAAAAAGCAGGACAGTTACAATCAAATCTGTATGAGTCTGTGCTCTGCAGAGACACGAATTTGTTGCAGGAGTCTAACGAAATGCAACAAAATAGTTTTTAACTTAAATTCCTTTTATCAATGAGAACTTTCCAGTCTGGCCAAATGTGTGTTGGGTCATCTCAATTATGTGTTTTTTAAGATATACAAATAGTTATTTATTTTAAATTAATATTGAAATAAATAAATCATCCTTCAAAGCCTTATTAAGGTATTTCTTTCAAAGTGTGGGTAAACATAACTAAAAACCTTCAGGCCATTTTTATGACAGAGGGATTTTTAAGATAATTTAAATATAGCACCATGAAATATTCTTTCACTATTACTTTAACAATACATAATCTTTGTTCATATGATCAAGCGTTGCATCTTTATTGACATATTCATAAATATCATAATTAGATGCCTCTATCTGCTTTTTGTATAGAAAGTTTTCACCTCTCCCTATATATATGTATTGCTAGTATGAAAATGGTGAAATTTTATTTTCAGTTCAAGTCTGTTAGCTTATTCTGGCTTCTCTTCCCAAGAATTAAATCCTTGACACCTGTACTTATATATGAATGTATTACAAAGAAATAGAGTTTGGGATGTATTTGGCAGACTTCTGTAATTTTTTTTTTTTGTATTATATTCATTTTTTGTGATATGGATGTATATACTAGTCTCTATTTACATGTTGGTCATGATACTTTCCTTTTTTTTCTGATGAGCATAGCACAATATATGAACATTATACAACCATTTATCCATTATCAGACCTGGACAAATTATTAGCTGGAACATTAAGTAAATTTTTCATACATGAAAGTTTATTGAGGAAGGTCAGTTCCACTGTGCTTAGAATCCAGGCAATTAATCCCATCTCAGTTTTATAGATTTGAATCTGCTGCTCATACCCACTTCTAGGTGCAGACAAAAGCAAAGCAGAACCTGTGTTACAGTGGTGCAAATGCACACATATATATAGTGGAAATACACACATAATCATGAACACAAATAGTCAAATCTTATTAA
Organism: Megaceryle maxima; assembly: GCA_024605025.1. NCBI lineage: Eukaryota > Metazoa > Chordata > Aves > Coraciiformes > Cerylidae > Megaceryle > Megaceryle maxima. Next base: position 30,560 of record JANHGN010006658.1, on the reverse strand, counting down.
TCCTTTCTGGCTTACTAGATTTAAAGTTCACTGGTGTAAGGTATGCACATTTTATACTCTCTTAACTTATCACACTCCTTTGAGGATCCTGCGGATTCTGGCCCAAATATGACTCCATCCAGAGTCTACCAACAGACCCTGGGCCCCTTTATCCAGTTTTGACTCTCATCTTGTGACTCTCCAGAATCTGATATTCTCCTACTTCCCAAAGACCTCACTTTGCTTACATCAATACACAAACTTAATATTTCTAACATTATTATGTACATCATTTTGGTCTTACATGGTACTACATCTTGGTTATATTGCCCCTTTTAGCCTTGCAAGACTAGTCCCCAAAAGGTTCTCAAAGCTCAACTTCAATTATTTGTGTTTAACCATTTCTCATATAATTCCCCCTTACCCACCTGTGAATTCCATTCATACCTAATGACACTATCTGTAATATTTGTCAGCTGTTTCACTGAGGAATTTTTCATGTCAAGTTCAGTAATATTCTGCTTACTCTGCTAAACATCAGGAAAGGGCCTACTGATCTACAGGCATGCTTCAAAAAAGTTCAAATTTTAGTTGCTATTGCCAGAAAATTGTTACCACAAATATATATATTTTTTTCCCTTTGATTTAATTTCTGTATAAGGATTTTTCTTTTAATTAATTCAAATAACTGCAATCCTGACTATTTTTCCTCGATTGTTAGCATATGCTATGCATGTTTCTACAAAAGCTGGTCCCCTAAGCCACACCAAATCATTAAGCAACAGTTTTAAAGTAGGACAGGAATGACAGAGAGCAAATAACTTATTTTTATACAAATTTTCAGACAGTTGATTACTTCAAAAATACTTGCATTGATTCCCAATTTGCTTAGGACTCACCTACAATAAAACAGCCTACGTGTGCAGCCAAGCAATTTTATTTTAAAATTTCTTTGCATACTTTAATACTAATTAAAATGATTTATGGCCAGATTTTGTCTACTGCCTTCAAGATCCAAAGAAACATGATTCATATATACATGTTTGTTTTTTGTTGGCCAACAACTGTTCTTCTTCATTCTGACTAATATGAGAGACCAGGGATATTCTGGTTCTCACACGTGGACCAGGATTTATGGACTCAGTCCCACTTAGTCAGTCAACGTGCCAGAATCTGTGCTAAAGTAGATTAGGTTTTAATCATTTGAAACAGGAGACAGACAATGGATCTTTAAAATTTCTTCTGTGATTCAGTGCAGATTGGTATTTTATAACTGTGAGTCAGACAGGATACAGATCAATGTGTACTCCCTTCTACATGCAAAACAAACTGTACATTAAATAGGGAAGAACAACTGAATTTTACAGTGGGAAGAATGCATTAGATTAAAGTGATACATAATCATAGGCATATGATACTGTGCTCAGGCACAAAAAATGTATCAGGAGAATGAAATGCTAGACGCAGGTATTTAAAGAACTGCTTATTTGCTTTTTCATATACAGACAGGTGAACAGTGAAAAACAGACTGACAAGCTCCCCCAAATTAATTTTCAGCTGAGGGGTCTCTTGTATTAGGGTGATAAGCAACTTGTATTGAAGTACTATACAAAATGCTAAATATCTAAAGAACCTGTGAATCTAAGGTTATCTAGAAAACATGAAAAAAAAAAAAGTATTTATGAAGCAAATAGTGATAAGACATGTGTAAGTGCTATAAACCAGATAAGTTAACTATCTAATGTAAGGGACTGCACAAGCACTTTAATTGAACTCTAGTGCAAGGCTTGAAATGTGGAATTTTCCTTTCTCTCGTTTGGGGAAGATTTATCACTGCAGGATCCCAAAGTATTCTCTTTAATGATTGTTATTCTACCTGCTTTATAAAAACTATTTTTAAATCTGACAAATTTTAACTTAGGAAGAGGGACAAGTACTTTTTTTTCTTGTTTGACTCTACAGAAAAGTTTATCTGCTAATTTTCAAAAGGCAGGGTTGGCTCAAAGTGGGGGTTTAAGATCAAAAAAACCTCATGTGAAATTCCTTTCCCTGACATCATATCTACTCTACATATACCCTTTTGCCTTTGTCTTCTCCCATTCTCTTTATCAAATATATCTTGTTCCTGTTACCTGCTGGTACCCTTGTCACTCATTTCAAGAGACCTGAGATAAAGGAGCTTGTAGATTAGTTAGACTGTAGAGCTGGTGGTGTCCTCAAATGCTGAAATTACCTTTGCTTGAGCACTAAACTGCCCTTAGACAAAAAGAGCATTTGTATCACATTAGATAAGGTTACTGTTTTGTTTTAAAAACTGCTTGCTGTTCCCATCCCCAGCTTTTACTTTTTAAATGGCTTTATGTATTTTTCCCCTGAACAAGCCCTGTGTCACCTTCTGCAAAAGTTTTCTGTTTCCTCACAGAAGATTAAACATCTTTCTCAGTATTTCCTTTCAGGGACAATCATGGAAAGAAACTAACTTTATCTGCATACTGTGAAAAGCTACTGAGAGCAAATTTAAAGAATACTCTTAAAGGAAACAGTAAGATAAAAAGGTCTTTTACCCTGCCTTGGTATCTTATTCAGTCTGATACTTCAAAGCCTGAGTCTTTAATTTCCAGTCCTGCAGCAAGCCACATGTCATGACCTTGCTAAGTGGGTGAAATCACAGAGAGACAAATAAGAAAAGGAACTGAAGACAGAAAGAGAAGGAAGCTACAATTACAGTAACAAGGACAATGGGTAGCTCAAAAGCAGAGTTTCTATTAGTTCAATGGATTTTTTTTTTCCTTACTTGAGTGTATTCTCATTGGTGTATTCTATAAGAGCCACCAAACAACTCAAATGTTTCTGTGGAGTAATTGAATGATCTACTTATTGAAATCTATGTACCTCCTACATCTTTCCCTTTTTTCTGTCCCCAACTTTTACAGTATTACTATTAAACCCTGAGCTCTTACATATCTCTAGTTTCATACTGTAAAAGTTTTTACATTTTTACATTCACTTGGTTATTGTAAAGTAGACAGCATCTGTTATATACAGTATAATATTCACATACCAAAAAATACTGAAATCACTAGTGCTGTAGTGAATCTGATTTTGCTGATCTGATGCAAAGAACAATGTGAATTGCAGGGCTGATCCTAGTAAGTCTCTGTCACACACAAACACAAATTTTATACAAGCTACGTGAATCCTCAGAACTATCTCCAAGATGGCATTCTATAGGCATTATATTTCTGAAACAAAAGCAGAAAATAACATTTAAAATTACACTATGGTTAAAAAAAATATACTGGTCAATGTATGTGTAAGAGTAGGTCCACTAAAAAAAAGATATGGTGCTCCTGCATAGTAGAATATTATGTTATTAAAACAAGAGCAAGAACTTCAGAATTGATGTTTTAACATGATTGTTACAGACAATATCAGTATATTAATTTGCACTGATAGCACTGATTTGCACTTTGAGCTATTTGCACATATGTAGCCATTGTGTCTGAAAGTGACATCAGCAGTATTACAGATTTTGTCTTTCTATCTCTTATTCTTGTTACATTTGGTCTACAACTATTTCACAGTTCTGAATACAATCCATGTAAATTTTTAACAGGTAGTTCTTTCAAAAATGTGAATTCTGCACTGAGATGAATATCACCAGAGATATATTCATCAGAATATCACATTCTGGAGAGTGCAATGAAAAAACAAAAGCCAGTACAGCTCCAAATTGTATTGCTTTAGCAACTAATTCCTCCAGATATCATAGAATCATAGAATCACAGAATACCAACTTGGAGCAGATGTCAAGGATCATCTAGTCCAACCTATTAAGGTAAATTATATATATATATTGTTTAACTGAGATGGCCCAGCACTCTGTCAACTGAGTCTTAAAACTGTCCAGAACCTCACAAAGACCTTGTAGATGACAATCTGCCCTGATTTATCTGATGGTAGTCTCAGGGCACCAGTGACAGGTGAGACTTACTGGAAACTTCATCCTGAAGCTTACTCAGAACTCAAGCCAGAAGGCTTGAAGCTACAGGCTTAATTCAGGTAATGATGAATACTCCAACATTACTTATACATACTGTTGCATTTTTCTGTGCTTGAATTTGCAGTAAAATTTTCCTTCTCAGTTTCTTTTCCACATTTATGTCCTTAATTTATTGAAGCCCAAGTCTGAAAGGAAATTGAACATAAAAGAGAGAGACTTGGGGTTTTCAGAAACTTGAGGTATACCTAAGAAAAAATTAGTTGGAACTATGAAGGTAATAAATCCTTCAATCTCTCAGACAATTAGCATATTTAGGTATTTGAAAGGTATTAGAGCTATTTATTTAATATGGCCATGTAAACCAGAGGTTTTAGTTTTAATGTGTTATTGTCTTTTACATACTATGACCTATCAATCAACCAGATATGTAAGGGAAAATATTGCATGTTACCAAAAAAGATGTTTGAGTCTCAGTGAACAATGCAAATAATCTTCAAGTATGTATAAAAGCATATTCTTTATATATACATTTCATAGAATCATAGGCAGAATCATAGAATGGTTTTGGTTGGAAGGGACCTTAAAGATCATGTAGTTCCAATGCACCTGCCATGCACAGGCATATGCATGCCTATACCTCCCACTAGATAAGGTTGCTCAAAGCCCCATCTAACATGTCCTTGAACATTTCCAAGGAAGGGGCACCCACAATGTCTCTGAACCGTCACAGTGAAAAACTTCTTACTTAAATCTAATCTAAGTCTACTTTCTTTCAGTTTAAAGCCATTAGCCCTTCTCCTATCACTACACTCTCTAATAAAGTCCCTGCCATCTTCCCTGTAGGCACCCTTTAAGTACTGGAAGGCTGCTATAATGTATCCTTGAAGCCTTCTCTTCTCCAGGCTGAACAACCTCAGCTCTCATATCCTGTCCTCAAAGGGGAGACAGTTCAGTCCTCTGATCATCTTCATGGCCCTCCTCTGGACTTGCTTGAACAGGTTCAGGTTCTTCTTTTGTTGGATGCCTGATCTTTGATCTTTTTCTCTGTAAAGTGTGATGCTGATCACAGTGCTCCAGGTGGGGTCTCACAAGAGGAGAGTATAGTAAAGGGGTAGAATCACATCCCTTGACCAGCTGGTCTTCTTCTAATTCAGCCCAGGATGCAATTGCCTTTCTGAGATGAAAAAACAGGTTACGGGTTCATGCTGTGCTTCTTGTCAATCAATACCCCCAAGCCTTTCTCCTCAGGGCTGCTCTCAAGCCATTCTCCACCCAGCTTATATTTGTACTTGAACTGTACAGGACTGCACTTGGCCTTGTTGAACATGAGGTTTGCATGGGCATGCCTCTCAAGACTGTCAATGTCTCTAGGCAGCATGCTTTTCCTCAAGCATGTCAACCACACCACACAGCTTGGTGTCATCAGCAAACTTGCACTGAGGGTGTACTCAATCCCACTGTCCATATCACCAACAAAGATGTTAAACAGCACTGGTCCCAATACCAGCCCCTGAGGAAGACCAGTCATTGCTGTCATTCACTGCCACTGGATATTAAGACATTGACTACAACTCTTTGAGTGGGACCATCCAGCCAGTTCTTTATCCACTGAGAGGTCCATCTGCCAAATCCATGTCTCTCCAATTTAGAGACAACGATGTCATCTGGAGCAGTGTCATATGCTTTGCACAAGTCCAGGTAGATGATGTTAGTTATTCATTTATTTATGTATGTAAGAGCATAAACATACAGATATAGCAAAACAGAAATTTTCCTTCATTTTTTCACTAAGCTTTTTGTGCTAAAAATACCTTTATCCAACCAACTTTTTTTTTATTATGAGAAGAATCTTCAGACAGAGTCAAATGATGGCAATCAGATTTATATTAAAGTATGAAAAAATAAATAAAAAATAAATTAGTCTCTGATTCCCTGGACAATGAAAAATCTGAAGTACTAGAAAGGACTAACACAATAACAATATGTAGCTTTAATGATCCAGATTTCATTTAAAGATCTCAAGGTACTTCAAAAATTGAGTTAGTGTCACTGTGCCCAAAATTAAAAAAATGTGAAAAATAAACATAGTGAGAAGATGTAGTTGTTTGAAACTAGTCACTTGGCTTACAGGAGAAACAGATAGGAATGATCCTCATCTTCCCTGTCTTCACCTTTCATCACTACTTACCACGTTCCAGTGTGACAGGGTTAAAGACTGAAAGGAAAAATAATGTCTTTTTTGTTTCACTTTGTGAAAGTGCTGTTAAAAGTTATTTCTATTTTACTGCTTAGGCTATTTTCAATGCTTCATTTCTTCAGATGCAAGGATTAGCCTTTGCTTGAAAGTTCTTTCTGAGTCTATGAAAAAATATATAAATGAATGAATCACAATAACATTACGTTTCATTATTCTTTGCCCTTTACTACATACAGAAAGTCTCATAAATAAGTTACAGAGTGCAATCCCCATCAACACAGCCTCCAGCTCTTCTCATTTGGAGTCTCACTCAACAAAGGGGACTCTACAGTGGTGCCTGGGCTGAGGTCATGGTCCAGGGGAGAAGAGATTTTCTTCACACAGACAGACAATAAAATTGTTCTCTGGCTTCTGATTCAGTGAGAAAAAATACATTTAAGTTATATAGCTATTTTCATACTGTGAAAATCTGTGATAAGAAATCTGATCTTGACAGGTGATAGCTTTTTTCCTGTGTCTGAATAAGATATTTGTAAAGATAGCAAATGTTGATTTCTACATGCTTTCCATGTATGCGTTAGAATAGAACAGAATAACAGGTTCTTATCAGATGTAAATCAGTATAACTACACCAATATACATCTACTTTCCAGAAAGTTATTCAGAGCAGAGCTGTTAGAAAATATCTTTCTCCTCATAAATTTCTGTATGCATGCATATATACGTATTTTTATATAAACTAGTTATTTATTTCCATTTAGCACAAACTGACATTTTTACTTTTTGAAAGCTTTATGGTGGTAATTATATCCAACTCAAAATATTTCAGATTAAATCACTCCTGTGTATTCATGAAGAGGGAAAAGTGCATGGTTTATACTTCTTATTGCTCTGATTATCCCTATCCCATTGTTTTTCTTTCTACTTTAGCAAGTACAAATGAACACATAGATGTTGATACCATGGCTAGAGACTTTTGGACCTGGTGGTGCATAGTATTTGGTTTCTGCTGTTCAGGAGAGAATTTGAACATTAAAACATTTTTGAAAATTTTAATTTCATTTCTGTTTTTTTTTTTTTTCTTTTTTTTTTTTTTTCTTTTCCCCACAATATTTTTATTTACACAAAAATTTTAGGACAATGTTTAATGACTTTCTATATGGATTTTACATGACACTTCCATACA
>JANHGN010006658.1:0-17662 GCA_024605025.1 Megaceryle maxima | reverse complement strand
GTGCCAAGTACAGGGGCACAATCACCTCCCTACTCCTGCTGGTCACACCATTTCTGATACAGGCCAGGATGCCATTGACCTTCTTGGCCACCTGGGCACACCGCTGGCTCATGTTCAGCTGGCTGCCCACCAGCACCCCCAGGTCCCTTTCCACCAGGCAGCTTTACAGCCACTACTCCCCAAGCCTGTAGCATTTCATGGGGTTGTTGTGACCAAAGTACATGTCCTTGTTAAACCTCATCCCATTGACCTCATCCCATAGCTCCAGCCTGTCCAAATCCCTCTGCACAGCTTTCCTACCCTTAAGAAGATTGACACTCCCCCTTAATTTCGTGTCATCTGCAAATTTATTGAGGATGCATTCGATCCCCTCATCCAGGTCATCAGTAAAGATATTAAACAAGACTCGTCCCAAAACTGAGCCCTGAAGGACACCACTTGTGACTGGTCACCAACTGGACTTAACTCCATTTACCACCACTCTCTTGGTCCAGCCATCCAGACAGTTTATAACCCGGCAAAGAGTCCACCTGTCCAAGCCCTGAGCCGCAATCTTCTCAAGCAGAATGCTGTGGGAGATGGTGTCAAATGCCTTACTGAAGTCCAGGTAGACAACATCCACAGCTCTTCCCTCATCCACTAGGCAAGTCACCTGATCATAGAAGGAGATCAGGTTGGTTAAACAGGACTTGCCCTTCATTAACCCATGTTGGCTGAGCCTGATCCCTCTGTTGTCCTGCACTTGCTGCGTGACCACCCCCCAGGATGAACTGTTCCATAATCTTCCCCAGAAATGAGGTCAGGCTGACAGGCTTGTAGTTCCCTGGATGCTCCTTCCTACCCTTTTTGTAGATGGGTGTCACGTTGGCAAGTGTCCAGTCATTTGGGACTTCCCCTGTTGACCAGGTTTGCTGATAAATGATGGAGAGAGGCTTGGCAAGTTCCTCCACCAGCTCCTTCAGCACCCTCAGGTGGATCCCATCTGGCCCCATAGATTTATGGGTGTCCAGTTGGCTTAGCAGGTCTTTCACTACTATTTCCTGGATTATGAGGGGATTATTCTGATCTTCATCCCTATCTTCCAGCTCAGGGGACTGAAAACCATGAGGATAACTGGTCTGACTATTAAAGACTGAGGCAAAGAAGGCATTAAGTACCTCAGCCTTTTCCTCATCCTTGGTAACAATGTTTCCCCTCTCATCCAATAAAGGGAAGAGATTCTCCCTGGTTCTTTTGTTGTTGTTTATATATTTGTAAAAACACTTTTTATTATCTCTTGCAGCGGTGGCCAGACTGAGTTCTAGCTGAGCTTTTGCGCCTCTAATGTTCTTTCTACACGACCTAACTGAATCCTTATACTCTTCCTGAGTAGCCTTCTTCCAAAGGTGGTAGACTCTCCTCTTTCTCCTAAGTCCCAGCAAAAGCTCCCTGTTCATCCAGGCCAGTCATTTTCCCCAACAGTTTGTCTTATGAGACATGGGAACAGCCTGCTTCTGTGCCTTTAAGAGCTCCATCTTGAAAAAAGTCCAGCCTTCCTGGACCCCTTTGCCTTCTAGGACTGTACCCTAAGGGACTTTCTCAACCAGTGTTCTAAAGAGGTTGAAGTCTGATCTTCAGAAGTCCATGGTAATATTTTTCTGATCCCCCTCCTTACTTGGCCAAGAATTGAGAATTCTATCATTTCATGGTCGCTAAGCCCAAGACGGCCTCCAACAACCACATCATCCAGCAGACCTTCTCTGTAAACAACAAGTCCAGTAAGGCACCTCCCCTGGTGAGCTCACTTAGTAGCTGAGTCGGAAGGTTATCTTCCACACACTCCAGGAATCTCCTAGATTGTTTCCTGTCTTCTGTGTTATATTTCCAGCAGATATCTGGTAAGTTGAGGTCCCCCCCAAGAACAAGGGCTTGTGATTTTGCAGCTTCTGACAGTTGTCTGTGGAACAATTCACCAACCTCTTCGTCGTGGTTGGGTGGTCTGTAACAAACTCCCAATGGTTTATCTGCCTCGTTGGCCTTCCTCAACTTTACCCATAAACATTCAACCGGCCCATCACACTTGTTGACCTCCATGCAATCAAAACACTCCCTAATATAGAGACACACCCCACTGCCCTTTCTATCTTGCCTATTCCATTTGTAGAGCTTATAGCCATCCATTGCACCACTCCACTCATGACAGTCATCCCACCATGTTTCTGCAATGGCGACTACATCATAGCAGTTGTGGTTCACAATGGCCTCCATCTCCTCCTGCTTGTTTCCCATACTGTGTGCATTAGTGTAAAGGCACTTGAGCCAGGCTAATGACTTAATTCCTAACAATGGCCTGCCACCCTTAAGCTCAACTCTAGCAGGCCTAGTTTTATCCCCTTTCCCCTTCAGACCTAGCTTAAAGCCCTTTCAATGAGCCCAGCCAGCTCATGCACAAGGATTCTTTTTGCCATTTGAGACAGATGAACTCCGTCTGTCGCCTGCAGACCCTGTGCAGTGTAAAGCTCCCCATGCTCAAAAAACATGAGAGGGTCTCTGTGTGTGTATGCATTTAGAACACACAAACTATGTCAGTGTTTCTTCTTCACTGCTAATTTAAGTAAGAATTGAGGCTTCTTTGGGATGCAGCTTCCAGTTAATTTTAGAACTCAGTTGATTTGAGCACCTTCTAACTTCAAGAAAAACAATCACTTACAGCATAGAGACCCTATCAATCATAGCAAGGTTTGCATGCTTATTTATCTAGCTTGTAATTAAAGGCAGCTAAAAATATCATGCATGAATGGCAAGTTTCTACATTTTATTTAGCTCATCTCCTTCAGAGAGAAGACACAAGTCCCATCAATCACACAGTTAGTAACTGAAGTCATTATCACCAAAATTAAGGCAATTATATACAAATGAATATAAATGAATCTTCCAGTCAAAATCCAGGTCAGTTTCCAAGAATTTTAATAAAAATATAGAGAAGTCCTATTTCCCATTTAATCTTTTGTCAAATATTCAGTACCAGAAAGGACACACCTTTTGTATTAAGTCAATATCATGGATCAAGGTTTTAATGAAATTAATAGCAGCATTTTTCCAGCATGGTGCAAAATGATGTGTTAATTAACACTGTTCTCACAAAAAGTGACACAATATTACATTAACTCAACTTTGAAGTTGTCATTTCCAGTTGCCATTACCTCTACTATAAAGACAAAAAGGATGGTCAGTGCATTGTGCATAACCAGATGAGTGAAACAAGACTTCATTATTTTAATATCTAAAAAAATACTATGATCTGAGTTTTCACAGATCAATATCTGTCACCCCCAAAGGAAAGACCACCAGTTTGTCCTCTTCTGTCTAACTCAAGTCACATTCACTTACAGCCAAGCTAAAGGTAAGGGAAAATGGAGTAAGTCAGAATAGCTTTCTTTGAACTGTGCTTCACCCCATGTCTTTGGAAATTATCTCAATAGTTTTAAGGTAGGTCGTGGAAACTGCAAACTCAACATAGATACAATAGTAGATGTAACTACATCTCTGAATTATTTAAGGAGGTAGAAGGTAGGGCATTTCCAGCAGCTGTGATCAGACTTACAGGCCAATGGCTTTAGGAAAATTTTCCCAGTGTACATATCACCTTTTCATTTTAAAAATACACTAAAAAGATATCTAAATTTGCATGTATTTATCTATTTGCTGAAACTGAAAGCCATACTGCTGATAGCAACTATGAAGGTATAAATTTATACTTTTTCCATCATTAGCACAATTAAAAATGGGTGTGAAATACCTGTCATTGAAATGCAACTATCTTACAGGCAAATATTTTAAAAAGAGGGGAAAAAATAGACCTTTTTTTTTTATATCCTTTACAAGATATTTATTCTTTTCACTAACTACATGGGCAGATGGAGTCACTGCAATGCTGATGTACACTTGAATAAGCCAGAGCAGATTCAAACTCTTTATTATTGTAAATATAGGGGGAAATTAGGTAGGCAGAATGTAATCACTCAAGATGGTGTTTTGTTAAATACAGGAGTGAATGAAATAATTGTTTATCCTGTAAATCAACAGTCCTTTGCTATTCTGAAATTACCTTATACGCAGCTTTAGCAATAAACAGGAAAGGAAACAAGAATTGTATACCTAACAGAGAACTCATGTTTCAGATTCAATCCTCAAATTAGCAAAAGTATCAAGAATATCGGTCTAACTTTATTTTGAAATGTGTAAAATGGAGATGGATTTCAGAACTAACATTTTTGGTTTTGGTTTTTTTTTTTTCCCCATGATGGTTAAAGTAGAAGACTTATCTGTCTTGAGTCTAACATTACCATGTCTAAAACAATTTCAATTGATTAAATAAAATCCATGGGATGGGAAAAAATGTATTGACTGTAAGTTTCTAAAGTTCCAAGAACAATTGCAAGTGACCCATGTGTGTTTATACTCTGTGAAAACACTAGCTGGGCTAATACTTTCTTTCATTTAATCTGATAACAGAATAAATTGTAGATAGATGTTTTGTTTTATAATAATTGATTGTCTTATTCAGTGAAAAGAAACACTTCTCAAAAATAACAACTGCTCATGGTCACAAGTATTCCCAGCTCATATTTTTTCCCTCTAATGGAAACAAAATTCTGTCTTTAACAACAAGATGTGCTTATAAATATTACATGTGACTCAGTCCTGCTGAGGAACACTTTCAAGCAAATAAGACAGAAAAAGCTAGAGGGACAGGTAAGCAGCAGTGGGAGGAAACAATAATTTCAGAGTAAGTCTGAGGTTCTAGTTTCACAAGTATTTATTTTGGCATCAATGTTTGCTTGTAGATCAACTAAGCCTCACTGATTATCACTGTCTCATCTCACTCCCTCGGACAAACTAGTGAAATCACTGCTTGATGTCACACTGTGAACAAGATCAGAGAAGCTAATTTAGGTTAAAGAAACCTCACAGCTTTATGTTGTTATTTTTTGGGGGGCTTTTGGTGCTGAGGGAAATGACTGTTAAATGTATGGCTGCTTTAAACTTGCCCTGGGATTTCTGTATTGCTTTATATCATAGCAAGCAGGATGTTATATGTTAGTGTTTCAATTAAGTAGTTCAATAGTCACTTTAGATCAAGGTAAGTTAGTCATGGAATATTTGCAGTCCCATGGCAGTTTTCTCATTTTCCAGTACTGATTCAAACTGGAAAATCCAGCAAATCTCAATTAACTTAACAATTATTATTATTATTATTGATAGTATTACTGTTATAGACTTCTTTTTGACTATATATATAATTATAGCTTTTAAAAATACTGAACCTTTTGTACTACTAAGTGAAACTCAAACATGTAACAAAAGAGCATTCCACTTCAAAATCTCAGCAGGAAAAAGGTAGGCAGCTCCAAAATGAGTGCTTTGAACATTTTTTTCCTTAACTAAGAAAATTTGTAAAATGGGCATTTACCTGTAAATTATTTTAGCTTTGATACGCTGTAGTTCCACCTACCTGTAACTCCTATGTTTATGTGTTTTATAAAACTGCCACAGGTCTGTGACCACAGTTACTTTTGAGATGTATGGTCACATCTAACAAAGTAGTTGGCTTGTGGCTATTACGACAACAAAGGAAGATTTCACTTGTCTAAAAGCCTTTCATTTGCTGTGGGCAAAGGTCAGGGAAACAGAGAATTGCTAGTTACCAGTTGACATGTGACTACTTGTAACTCTTTAATAATTTCCTTGTGTTTGGTCTCTGTGTCTCCTGGTGATCAGCTCATATTTTCATAACAGCAGTATTAGCAATGACTATTGGGAGTGACATCCTGAACTACTGAATTCAGACTCTGTTAAGGTCAATAGCTACATGATATTACCCTTTCAGAAATGCTTTTGCTTGATCTTAAACTTTTTTTTTTTTTGTCTGATACTATGTTTTGAGATTTTTTTTTTCTGATTCCAAGCCCGTATTTGTTTAGATCACGTTTTAATCCATTTTACTTAAATATTTCTTTCTTCTATCTATTTCCTCTTTTTTCATTTTCTGAAACAAAGCAAATATTTTCTCAGACTCCACCTCAATAAGGTAGCAAAATAAGTTATTTTATTTTTCCTTACAAAGTTGCTCCTTTGTTCCCTTTAAAGTCCTACTGGACCATCAGTGCACAGTTTCATGTCTATTTCATCTTTCCTGTGCACACACTGGTAAGTCTTTACACGTTTGGTTTCACAATGCCATATGCAACCACATAAGTGTTGGAAATACTTCATCAGGTGTAGCCTAATGGATAATTTGGTCTTTCCAGGATATATGACATTAATGACCCACAATCACTGTGTCCACCCAAGAGCTTTTCTTTTCTCATGCTTTTAATAGGTGAGTTCTCACAAAGTAGCAGTGATTATTTTCCTCTAGATACCCAAATTACTTTGTAATTTTACTCACTTTCTGCTTCTACTACTTCATTTGTCATAGATACCTGATACTTTTAAATGTTATTTTGAATATTCAGTACATCTCCTTTGCATTGTCTCTTGAGTCTCTGACAGTCATAACTGTTACTAATGTGTTTCTCCTTTTGTGCCAAATTTACAAATACAAATAATGACAAGAAAAAAAAAATTCTTGTCTGATCTTCTTTCTCATCATCACTAGAATATGGAACTTTAATCTTACTCTTGAACTTTAGATGCCAGACCTAGATGTGATATTACACATTGGCAAGCTTGCCAATGCTATCTATGAAAGCAAAATTTTCACTGTTTTATTGGAAGTTTCCCTTGATACGAGTCCTTTCGCTTTCTCCCTGCCCTTTCCACACCACCTCTCCTGCCTCTAACTGACATTTGTTCCTTCAGTAACAGTGAAGAGATGCTATAATGGAGATGCTATAAAATTACTTCATGAACTTCCTCTTGTAAGCCCATGATAGCACTGATCCACAATATTATTTCCCAGCTATCACAGCAGAGGAAGGTATGAGGTGCCTGTGTAAATTCTTTCTGTACTTTCATTTAGTTGTAATGTTCTCCTCTCTAGTTGCATTTCAGTGGTAGGTACAGAGCTCCCTCTACACATTTTGTCAATCAGATAATACACTTTTGGAGCCTGCTAGATGCTGCTAGATGAAAGGTACTAGACAAACATAAGTCATTATCATTAACTGCTACAGCTCTCCACTACAGCTGAGAACCAAGAAACTAAACCAAGCTGTTAGGGACCATCTTAGTATTGATAAAAGAAAATAGTTGACATTTGCTGCTGGCAGTTTTACTTAGAGATATGTGTCTGCTAGTCTGAGAAAGATATCATCAGCTGTGTGAAGTCTGAGAGATCTCAGGGGAAGCAGAAAGAAGAAAGGCCTGTAAAGGACTGAGGTATTTTTGATTCCTGCTTAGAAAGAGAGAGAGATTCTAAAACACTAAAACAACTAATGGGACTTACTAGCAGACACTGGTAAAGGAACTGTAGGAAAATTTGATCCTCTCTGTTATGAGTTATGACCTTGAATATTACAGCTCCTGCATGAGTAACAGCATAGTTGTAAACAGAACTGCTTCAGACGCAATACCAGCATTGAATTCATCACAGAAAGGGACAGATGTGGTTGTGCTTGAGAAAAGATCTAATCTGACCATGTTGTATCTCATTTGAAAACACTGGACCTGAATCACAGGTGAAGTTGGCTCTCATTCTTTAAAATATGCATCAGCTACAGCATGTTACGCATAAATGAAAATTATGAATGTGTTCCACTTGCAGGGGAGAAAATATGTAATTGCATTAACATTTGAGGCAAGAAGAAAATTCTAAATATTTTCTCTATACTTGTATAAAAAAGCTGCCTACTCATGATTTCTATTTTCCTGATGTTACATTAAATTACCCTTAATTTTAATTGTTGGAGGGTTTCCCATAATTTCACTTCAAAACTCTTAGGAAAAACTTTCTCTTGAAACTCCATAAAAAGTGTCAGGCTTTCAGGACAGTTCCAAAGCAACTCAGTGAGCACATTTTTTGAGATGGGATGAGTGTGCCTTTGAATTCTGCCTATAAAAAAATCACCTTGTGCAGCTTTTTTTTTTCTTTTTTCTGAGTTTTGGTGGTTTGTACTATGCAGGTTGTAATTCTACATTCCTCATCACAGTTTCTGAAGCCTTAGTTTGAATGTCAAAGATACTCTAGTAATTGAAGAAAGGAGGAGGGTTTCACCTCAGTCATGCTTTTAAATATTGCTTGTTCCAAAAATATTGAAGTAGCTGCTCCCTGGTACCATAGTTCTATTTCTTTTGTTTTGTTGGGCTGTTCATATCAGTTCAGAACAAAGCTTTGTATCTGTAGACAGGTACATTAAATGACCTTCCAGAGACCCATGTTTCCATTTCCCAAATAAAAATTTTCATATATAAGATTATATTAGAATTTATCATGAGTGATTCTGCTCAGTCTAGATCCACAATTTTAAGATAAATAAAATAGGCTAAGCTGCAGCCTAAGAGATCAGTAATAAAATCAGCTACTCTTTCATTTTTGTGCCAACAAACTTGCTGAAGGTACACTCTGCCCTGTCATGACCCTTGGTGAAGATATACTGACTACTCCTGATCATAGAATGATTTAGGTTGGAAAATACTTTTAAGAACATCCACTCCAATCAGTAACCTAACTCTACCAAGTCCACTGATAAACCATGTCCCTAAGCACTATAACTACAAAACTTTTATACAGTGATGGTGATTCGACCACTTCCCTGGGTGGCCTGTTCCAGTGATGGATAACAATTGCAGTGAAGAAAGTTTTCCTAATATCCAACCTAAACCTCCCTGGGTGCAACTTGAGGCCATTTTCTCTTGTCCTATCTTATTTGTCCAAGCTTGTATTAGCTTGTTACTTATGAGAAGAGACCAGCACCCACCTCTCTACACCCTCCTTTCAGGTAGTTGTAGAGAGCAATAACGTCTCCCCTGAGCCTCCTATTCTTCAGGTTAAATAGCCCTCAACCGTTTCTCTTAAAACTTGTGTTCTAGACCCTTCACCAGCTTAATTGCCCTTCTCTGGACCCACTTCGGCATCTTGATGTCTTTCTTGTATTGAGATGCCCCAAACTGAAGACAGCATTTGAGGTGTGGCCTCACCAGTGCCAAGTACCAGGGGACTATCATTTCCCTAGTCCTGTTGGGATGGTGATGAAATTTCTTGTCCTGATGAATTTCTTGTCCTTAATGTGCCTGGAAATGTTTTCCAGGATTAGCTGCTCCATCACCTTCCCAGGGATTGAGGTGATGCTAACCAGTTTATATTTCTCTGGGTGTTCCTTTTTGCCCTTCTTGAAGACAGGAATGACATTTCCTTTTTCCAGTCTATGAGCACTTTCCCCAGTCACTGTATTGAAA
The DNA here is from genome assembly GCA_024605025.1 of Megaceryle maxima. NCBI lineage: Eukaryota > Metazoa > Chordata > Aves > Coraciiformes > Cerylidae > Megaceryle > Megaceryle maxima. Next base: position 8,284 of record JANHGN010006658.1, on the reverse strand, counting down.
GATTATTGAGAGTGACCTTGCATCTGTTGGCTCCCTCAGCACTAGTTATCCCCATCAGGGATCATGGATTTACACATGTCCAATTTGCATAAGTATTCCCTGACCTAATCCTGTCCCACCAAAGAGACATCTTCCTTGCTCCAGCTCTTCCCCTTGGTCTCTGGGATCTCAAATACCTGAAGGCCAGTGTTGCTAGTAAAGACTGAGAAAAAGTTGGCATTCAATACCTCAGCATTTTCCATGTCCTGTGTGATGAGGTCCCTCATCTCATTGAGCAATGGGCCTATATTTTCCCTAGTCTTCCTTCTGTCATCTATGTACTTACAGAAGACCTTCGTCTTGTCTTTGACATCCATGGCCAGATTCAATTCTGTTTGGGCTTTAGCTTCCCTAACTTCATCCCTGAACGTTTGAACAATGTTTCTGCATTCCTCCCGGGTTACCATTCTTGCTTCAACCCCCTGTATGCATCCTTGTTGTGTTTCACCACTCAAATGAGTAAAAACAAATGTAAATACTTTCAGGATTGAAAAAGAAATACATTTATTTGAAAATTATGGCATGTTTGAAATCCTAAAAGAATATAGGCCTCACATTTTCTTTTCAATAAAAAAGTACAATTAAAGACGATGGGAAAAATATGTATACTTCATTACTGATTCCTCAGCCTCTGTTAAAAATTCCTATTTTCTGTAAAAACTGCAGATGGTAACACTCATGGAATCAAATCTGTATGAGGACAGATGGAACTAACTACAATCTATTGCTTTGAAGAATTATTACACTAAAACACTATCTCATTACACCACCTTTACAGGGTTCTGAGACTTTGCTCAATAACAAAATAGATATTTATGTTCATTGTGCTTTAAAAATCATAATTTAAAAGACTCTTAATGAAAGACAGTCTGTGACCTTTTAGCTGTTTCGTCGCTATTGTGGGAATGACTTTTTTATTTCATTGTAATTATGATGTTAGTAACTTCTGCTTTTTCCTTTTTTTAATTGACAGTAAGTATGATTAGGAATACAATAGCACCACCTGAGGCACAGTGGCTGCCTAGATGGCTTGTCAGTTCATAAATACAGGGTCAAATATAGCCTTGTTGTGAGTGAGCATACTTTAATTAGCTGTTATTTATTATAAGTTAAGTTCTGACAATATGCTCTATACTAATATGAAAAGAAAACAAAATCAGTCCCACAAAGGATTCACAAACCAAGAAGCTATTTTTGCAATTCTAATTTATGTTCTGTTTAAAGTATGCACCCAATTAATTTAATCCTTTCAAAATTACAGGTAAAGAAGGCTAAGAAGGCTAAAAGTCTGTTCTTACACTCATATATAGTTATCTCAGTAAAAAAAAAAACCCTAACTTTCCAGTGCATTGAAGACCCACAGTGGTTTTCTGCAAAGTGCTACGTGCCCATATACTGCCAAAAAGGCTAGTAAGCAAGAAACTCATCACAGGAGTTCGATGGTGAGATCTCTCTGTCCACAAGTGTGGCATGAAGGTGTTAAACCAGAGTAAACATGCAATTTATCTAAGTGGGTCAGATTTATTTTTCTTGTAATATCAGAGTGTACTGCCTAGAACATTACTCTTTCAGGTTCATCTGGGTAAACTTAGCTAAAGAGCTGACTGAGTACATAATGTGAAAAAACACAGAACTGCTGAGATCAAGAGGGAGATCAGTCTGTTTTCACTCTTGTACTTTCTGTCTTAAATGAGCATCCTGTTGTTGATTTGAAGCCTACTTTTTGGGTATAGGTTTTGGTCCTCAATAGGGACACACAGAACAAGCATGGTATGCCAAGACCTGAAGGCTTCTGTAACCCTGTAAAGATTTCTGACCGTTCATGTTACCAGGGGAAATACAAAAATGCATGTAAAAACCAACTAGTATAAAATCCCTCCTAAATATACAGAATAATTCTCATTTTAGAGATAAGAAAATGAAGATAATTTCCTTGTGAAAATCAGTGATGATTTACAGACCTAAAAAAGTACACTGCAGCTGAGCATTTGCATTAGAATTTAAATTGGTGTGAAATTTGTTGTGAGTAGTCCTATTGGTAAACAGGAATTAAGCAATGATTAATTTGCACATTTTCTCAGATTTCAGACATCAGCAAAGCAATATTAGTTTGGTTTCGTTCATGGGGTTTTTTTTTTAGCTTTTCTTTTGGTTGCTGTTATCCTTTGGATTCCTCCTTATTATCCATCCACCAAATGTTATTTCCTGTAAAACATAACCATTTCCTTAAATAAACAGATCCTACCAATTCACTAAATGAGAGTAATGACTAAAGAATAAGAAAGGAGTTTTCAAAAAGCAGATTGACTGTAATTTTACTTTCTATGAGCAGCATAGAACCATGATAGCTGAAATGTTATCCAAGATATCACAGGCAGTTCTCCAATTAAAATATTATTCTAATGAAACATTTTAATTAAATGCTCTCCTACAGATTTATTTAATTGATTATTATTTTCTATATAAGGGGAAAAATCAAGCAGATTATGACAAAGTCAGTCATTATATTTCAAGTAGTATCTAAAGGTTGGCTACAAAGAAGATGGAGATTCCCTTTTTACAAAGAGTCACGGGGAAAAGATAAGAGGTAATGGGTACAAGTTACTCCTGGGGAGATTCTGATTGGACACAAGAGGAAATTTTTCCCAATAAGAACAATAAGCCATTAGAATAATCTCTCCAGGGCAGTGGTGGATTCCCCAACACTGGACTCTTTCAAAATTCATCTGGACAGGATGTTGGACCATCTTGTCTAGACTGTGCTTTTGTCAAGAAAGATTAATGAATGATCCTTGAGGTACCTTCCAACCTGGTATTCTATGACTATGTGATTTTTTTGCCATATCTGCATTTTTCCTGCTAAATCACTTGCAGTTGAACAATGGCTAGATCAACACAGTCAAAATCCTTCTCTTCATCTGCTCACTCTGCTACAGAAGAACAGTCCCTGATATCTTTGTCCTCATAGACTTTTAAATTATTATAAACATTAATGACAGAAATACACACCTCCTACCACCCTGCTGAGAATTTGGAAGAAGTTACGGTGAACTTCTGATCTAGTTCACTGTTTTATTTATTTTCCTTCTTTCCTTCTTTCTTTCTTTCTTGCTTGTTTGCTTGCTTGACTTCTCCCTTGTTTTCTCACTTCCTCACTTTCTTTCTCTCACTCCCTCTTACTCACTTCGATTTCCCCAACCTGGTCTGCTTAAACAAACTTTCTTAAAGTCAAGAAAAAATTGTAAAGGGAAAAATTTAGGCTGATAAGACACACATAAAGATATATATGAGGCAGGTTATATATGGAGATATATATGAGACAGCCTAGGTTAAATGGGAGTACTACACTGAGTGCTTGCAAGTATCACATCTGTGACATTTATTTCACATTGTCTTCTGTATCCTCATTCTTATTTCTGTTAAATGACAGTAGTAGAAGACTTTGCAATGTTACTGATATTTGTGATTGTAATATCTTAAGCACTCAGCAGATCACAGAACATTATTGTAGTCTGTATAAATCTATGGTGTACCTATATCTTGCATAACATGTACTGCTCTGGTACACCTATCTGAAGTAAGATATAATATAAAAAGTGAAGAGAAGTGAAAGAAAGATGATCAGAAATACGTAACAGCTTTCATAAAAGGAGACAGTTAATAGACTAGAACTCAGTTTGCTAGCAATAAGAGGAAGACATTAATCACAGTGATGTGCTGCATAGCAGTAAGAACAATTATTCACTATTTGACACGGTACAAGAACCAAGGACAACCCAATGTATTATTAGGCAGAGTTGAAAGCAAACAAAAGTAAGTGCTTTTCACACAGTGCATCATTCAGCTGTGGAATCCATTGCCATAGATTACTTTAGGAACAAAAGCTTGAATGATTTTTAAAAGGTCAGACCATTTCATTGGCTTGTATTAGAAACAGTGTGCCCAGCAGGACTAAAGAAGTGATTGTCCTCTTTTATTCAGCACTGGTGAGGCTGGACCTTGGCCACTATGTTCAGGTTTGGGCCCCTGTATTGGATCTGACTGAGAAGGAGTTAATTTTCCCCATAGCAGCCCTCATACTGCTTTGTATTAAGACCTAGAAAGGTGTTAACACACTTGTGTTGTGGCTGCTGCTGGGCAGGGCTCGCACAGCACCAAGGCTGTTTTTCCAACATTCCCCTGCAGTGGGATGGGTGGACAAGGGGGAGGGGACACAACTGGGACAGCTGACACAAACTGACCAAAGGGATATTCCATACCATATGATGTCAGCTCAACAATAAAAGGTAGGAAATGGAGGAGGGGTGGGGACATCTGCTTGTTCTCCAGAGCAACCACTATGGATTTGGAGCCCTGCTCCCCAGAAAAGGGGCCAGACATCACCTGCTGATGGGAAGTAGAGAATAAAGCTTGGTTTATTTTGTTCCAGCACACATAGCTTTGCTTTGTTTTTCATTAAAATGCCTTTGTCTTAATCTATGAGTTTCATCTTATTTTCTTCTTCCTGGTTCAGCTGAGAGGAGGAGGAACGGAGAGTCATAGAGCAGCTTGGTGAGCACCTGGCATCTAGCCAACGTCAAACCACCAAAGCCCTTCACTATAAGAAAGGCATTGAGATACTAGAGTGTGTCCAAAGAAGGGGAACAAGGCTGGTGAAGGGTCTAGAGAACAAGTCTTATGTGGAGTGGCTGAGTGAACTGTGATTGTTTAGCCTGGTGAAAAGAAGGCTCAGAGGAGACCTTCTCACTCTCTAGAACTGCCTGAGGTTCTGAGGTTGTAGTGATGTGGGTGTTGGTCTGTTCTCCCAAGTAACAAGCGATAGGACAGGTGAAAATGTCCTGAAGCTGCATGAGGAAAGTTTTATATTGGACACTAGGAAAAAAATCTTCAGTATGAGAGTTGTGTAGTGGTACAATTCCCCCCTACTCATGTGCTGTTCAATACAGGGTGTGACTTACCTCTCCAGGCCATACAGAAATATACTGGAAAAGCATAGGTTGTGAAAGGTAGTATTTCAGAGGGTTAAGGCACCACCTTAGCAATCCTGGCTCCTGCCTGTTCTATTCTCTGAGGACAATAACAATTACCTCATGCAGTGGACCAGAGCACTGAAACATCCTTTTGTTGCACCTGGCTACTACTGCCCTTCTTATCGTCTTGGATGATTGGTCAATTCTCTTATGACCTGCTGCACTTGTACTTGGGCTGTGGCCCAGAGGGGAACAGGACCCCAAGAGCCAGTAAGTTCTGGGCATGTGCAACTGATGGAAAATACCAGGACCCATAAGTTCTGGGCATGTGCAAACCAGAATATTGCAACACTTGAGCTGGGCTGAAATGGAAAAGTACCTGACAAAATTAATTTATCTTGGACCCCATAAATAGAGACCCAAAAGAAGACCCTTTGAGATCTCCTGAATTGCAGTGGGATGCATCCAGCATTTCCCATGAGTTGGGGTGACTCTCAGGACCACCTGCCAACGAAGTAAACTCAAGGTCTGGGCAAAATCACCACCACGAGGCTCAACTCCTGACATTGAAAAATCTGATGCATTGTGGGTATTTGCTCTAAACTCAAAGAGGGAAAATAAGTATAAGTTAGTCCCTTTTACCTACATTTCTACTTGTCTAGGTATTTGATTTTATGCATTTGTTTTTATGAGTCTGGGTATCTTCACATTTCACTGGCCAAGTATTTCTGTGTCTGTATGCTTTGTGTTTATGCATATACACACGCCTTGGTTTGAGGTACCTTGTAGTAAGTTAGCGTCAATCTTGTCATCCTTGAACCTGTAATTAAGTTGCTGTTTTATTCAATCAGTTGTTATAGTAAGTGCTGTTAAATTCAGCCTTTGATTTATCTCATTTTATTAATAAATCTTGAATTGGTGATAAATCAAACTGTGTCAAACATATTCAACCACAACAGGTAATTAATCATTGGAACAGGCTGCCCAGGGAAGTGCTTCAGTTCCCCCCCTGAAGGTATTTAAAAGATGTGCAGATGTGGTACTCAATGATATGGTTTAGTACCGGACTTGGAAGTGCTAGGTTTATAGTTGGGCTCAATGATCTTAAAGCTGTTTTCCAACCTAACAAATTATACAAATCTATGATTCTATGATGGGAATAAATCTGGTGGTGGTGGTAAAACATGGTTCAGATGTATTCTCCATCCCAAATGATTAAATACCAGAACCTGGTAGGCAGTATGTGAAAAGAAAGATCTATCTGAAATATGTTTGTTTCTTTTTTTCTTGTTTGATCAGCCTCTGTTACCAAGACATTCTCAAAGATGGAAAGCTGGGCTAGGTAGTTATTTGTTCTAACTCAGAAAGGCTCATTTTATATTCTCTGTTATTTTGCCACTAAAATAGATATTATACTTCTGAAATATATTGTTTTATTAGGGAAATACACAGCTAGTTCAATGACAGCTACCTGAACTAAAGTCTCATAGAATCATAGAGTGGTAGATGTTGGAAAGGTCTTCTGGAGATCATCAAGTCCAATCCCCCCATCAGAGCAGGATCATGCAGGGCAGGATACACAGGAACAGATCTAGTTATGTTTTGAAACTCTCCAGAGAAAGAGACTCCACAACCTCTCTGGGCAGCCTGTTTCAGGGCTCTGTCACCCTCACAGGAAAGAAATTTTTCCTCATGTTGAGGTGGAATCACCTGCATTCCAGTTTGTAATCATTCACCCTCATTCTATCACAGGACACCACTGAAAAGAGACTGGCCTCTTCTACTTGACACCCATCCTTCAGATATTTGTAAACATTAATAAGATCCCCTTTCACTCTTCTCTAGGCTAAACAGCTCCAGGGCTCTCAGACTTTCCTCATCAGAGAGATATTCCACTTCCTTAATCATCCTTGTAGCCTCTGTTGGACCCTCTCTAGTATTTCCCTTTCCCTCTTTTACTGGGGAGCCCAGAATTGGACATTTTCTAGATGTGGTCTCATTAAGGCAGAGTAGAGGGGGAGGAGAACCTCCCTCGACCTGCTGGACACACTCTTCTTTATGCATCCCAGGATACCTTTGGCCTTCCTGGCCATGAGGGTACATTGCTGTCCCATGGATAGATTATTTTCCACCTGGACTCCAAGGTCCTCTCTGTGGAGCTGCATTCCAGCAGGTCAACCCCTAACCTGTACTGATGCATGGTGTTATTCTTTCCCAGGTGTAGGACTCTACACTTGCCCTTGTTGAATTTTATGAGGTTCCTCTTTACCTAGCTCTCCAGTCTGTCCAGATCTTTCTGGATGGCAGCACTGGCTTACAGTGTATCATCCACTCCTCCCAGTTTCGTATCATCAGCAAACTTACTGAGATATGCTCTGTCCATTCACCTGGGTCATTGATGAAGATGCTGAATAATACTGGACCCAGGACTGATCCTGGGGGAACACTTCTAGCTGTACAGGTCTCCAACTGGACACTGTACCACTGATCATGACCCTCTGAGTTCTATTGTTCAGCCAGTTATCAACCCATCTCACAGTCCCCTCCTCTAACCAACACTTCCTGAGCTTACCCATGAGTATGTTTTGGGAAACTGTGTCAAAAGCCTTGATGAAGTCAAGATAGACATCATCCACTTCTCTCCCTGTATCTACCCATTCAGTCACACCATCATAGAAGGCTATCAGATTAGTTAAACATGAATTCCCTTTAGGAAATCTATGCTGACTACTCTTGATAACCTTCTTTTCTTCCATGTGATGAGATATGATCTCTACAATGCCACTATTTCATTCACCGGTATATGTACAGTGATGTCATTTTTAGTTCAGATTTCTACATCAGCTGCTAATTCCTACTTCACAGACAGCTGATTAAAGACCTAGACTCTAGGAGATGAGAAAATCTAAAAGGAGAAAAGGAATTTGTTTCTTTCTGTTTCTTGCCCTCTGTTGTTCCTTCCGTGCCATGAAGACAGATGAAGTGGGATATTGTTTGGGGTAAAACACACACACTGAAGTGTTTGTATGCATGCTACATGACAAAACTCTCATTATAGTCCTTGAAGAGGACGTAGTTGACTGAAAAGAGATATCTAATGTCATATGAGATGCCCTAGATTGCTGGTCTCCCAAGTGGTATATGCAAGACAACCCATTTAAATGTGGGAAGAAAGTATATTTTTTCTATTATTGATAAATAAAATATTTTAAATAGTGTTTATTTCATCTTTATCTCATTCTTTCCTAATTTCTACTTTTGTGTATGTTTTGTAA
>JANHGN010006656.1:18434-32650 GCA_024605025.1 Megaceryle maxima | reverse complement strand
TTCAATTCTTCTCCTTTTCTCTACCTCCTGTAAAATCATATTATCATTTAATGCAGTGAGAATGATCTGACCGGTAACAGTCACAATGCCAATCAATGGAATGATGAGTTTATTTGGTTTTTGGTGGTTTTTGTTGTTGTTGTTGTTGTTGTTTGTTTGGGTTTTTTTGTTTTGTGGTTTTTTGTTTTGTTTTGTTTTGTTTTGGTTTGGTTTTTTAGTTTGGTTGGTTTTTTTGTTTGGTTGGTTTTTTTGTTTGTTTTTTTAGTTTTTTTGGTTTTTTTTGTTTTTACAAGTAACAACTGCAAAGCTGATGAACTTCTGAATATATATGCATTATATATGCCTATATACATCCATATATAATGCAAATCCCAGGGAGTTCACTACCTTCAGGATACCTTAATTCACGTGGAAGCTAGATCAGCATGCAAAAACTAGCATCTAGTTTAAGAATAGCTCTTCACGGTTTATTGATGGGTCAGACTTTGTATCTGATTGATAAACCTCCTTGACAAATGCTGGGGCAGTGATAAGAAAGGGCAAAAAGGAAGACTGTTAAAAAGCTAACTTGTTGAATGTGGTGAGATAGTAATAAGTCACAGCATGTAAGTTTGTATCTATAATTAGCTGGCAGAGGATCAGTGTGAATCATTTTGAGAACTCAGCACCATTCTCCTGTAATAGGTGTGTGACTGTGTTAGAGCCACTGATGATGTCTATATCATTGTATATTTTGAATAAAAATGTAGCAATGCCAGAATCAAAGTAAGTCTAATATTTCCTCTGTAAATTCTAAATAGTTCTCAGTGAGAAAGATGTATCACAGAATTCCGCTTTGAAGTGTAAGTTATTTCTCTGTCACCTTTTGGAATAACTTCAGGTAGAAGAAAGTTAAGACTTACAGGTAAGAACTGGACACCACACACTACTTCCTGTGAATAAAATTATTCAGCAACCTAATTTGAACTTTAAAGATTCAGTGGAAAACCCTTAAGCAATACTGAAAGGCTGAGTTTACCAACTGGGAATTTGGTGATATTCACTCTGGAACACATCTTCCAGTTTCTAAAGAAAAATTTAAAAAGTAAAGTAACAGTTTTGATATAAAATGAAGTAGTATAGTTTTCCACAGGAAAATTCTTAGAGAAAAAAAAAGCATTTAAAGACAAAGCTGTCTTATCTATCTGTGACTGTAGGCTTTTTCCTTCTGAAGCTATCACAGAGGCAATAACTGCTAACACAACATTTCACAAAATTTTGCATGTTTTAAGTTTTTTGAAAGTAACTGGAGTCCTTAGAGTGCATAAAGCATGACTTGAGTTTAAGTCGGAGAGAAAAAAATAGATGTTTTTACCAGAACACTTGGAATAGAAAAAACCAAACCGAAACACCAAACCAAAACAAAAAAACCACACAACAAAACAAACCCCAGAACTCTAAGAATGAAAACAAAATCCTAGCCAGAACTCCTTCCACTCATCCCAAATCCCCACACTTTGTTCTTCACTCTGCAAATTACTGATAATTCACCTGTGTCAAAAGACAGCTCTCCAAATCTGCCAGCTTCTCTTGGCAACAACATTAAATGAGGCAGAAATTGGGAAACTGACTGCCCAGCAGAAAAATTACTGGTGTTATTAAAACTCTGTAAAATTTAATAAGACACTTAAGTTACAATTCACTAAGGTGAACAAAATAAGCCACCTAAACATGTTAATCTTAAGGTTAAATTTAACATTCAGAAGATAAGTTGTTCTTTAATAGCAACAAGACAACAAGAAAAGTGTTATCATAAGGATTTTCTTGCAAATAACAGACCAAATAGAGATTAAATTCTTTCCTTGTTTATCACTTTTCTTAAAAGTCTATTTTAAAATACATTCAATAGCTTCCTACTGAAAAATATACTGCTCTGGAAAAAGAAAAGCTAATCCCAAGATTTTAATAGGTAGAAGGTTGAAAGCAAAGCTGTAACTGCAGTTACATTTAGATAACATTACATGTTTTTATATTAATTTTATTCTGTCCACTTGATAGTTCTGGTAACAAAACTAGAAGTAGAATAATCTTGACAGAGGTGCGAAGACAGTCTGTTGCTGTCTTTAAGGATGCAGGTGTCAATGTGTTGGAGATGGGAAACTGCAAGGGTGGCCTTTCTGCAAGGAGGCCAGGGACTGCCCTCTGTCAGAAACAGGTGGTTCTAGATGGCTCTGAAACAGACCCAATGGAGCACACAGCTGACCCCACCCACCATGTGTGTAGCATCTCTCTGAAAGTGTATTTGAAAGCAGAAAACACCCCAGGAGAGAGGAAGAGGATACAAAAAGTGAGAAATAACAGGAGATGCCAAGGCCAGAAGACAAGGAAGTGCTCCAGAGCAGAGAATCTATCAACAATGCAGCCCATGGAGGACCTCAGGCTGGAGCAGGGGGACATTTCGTCAAGGAACTGTGTTCTGTGGAGGACCCACACTGCAGAAGATTTTTCCTGGGGGGCTGCTACCCACGGAGAGCACCTGCACTGGAGCAGTAAAAAACTGTGAGAAGGGAGGAGTAGCAGAGATGAAGCATTTTGGACTGACTGTAACCCTCCCATTCCTCACCCAGCACTGCTTGGGACTAGCAAGGAGCACGTAGAGAGGCCTGTAGCAAAGCTGAGCTTCGAAAATGGGGGAAGAAAGCTGTTTCAGTGTTTATCTTTCTTCCCCATTAACCAGATTTATTTTAAACAACCAACAAACTGATTTTCCCCAAGTCAAGAATGTTCTGCTGTGGCAGGAACCAGTAAGCAATCTCCCTGTCCTTCTCTTCATCCATGAGCATTCTCATCGTATTGTGGTGAGCAGCTGGGTGGGCATCTGGCTGTTAGCCAAGGCTAGCCCAACCACAATTCAATACAAATCTCCTCTTTCAAAATGCTAGTATCAAGGTTTAGGGTCAGGGCAGCCTGCTAAACCTGTAACAGACACTCTCTCAACCCCCATCCCTGCCCAAACAGGAAGAGAAAAGGAATAAGGGAGAGCCAAGCAGTAAACAGGCTGCTCAGAATAGCTGTGCAGTCTCCAACCTTGGAGACATGAAACCAGACTTTATAAAGCCCCAAGCAACCCAGTCTGATCTCAAACTGCCCTTCTTTTAAGTGGAAAGTTAGAGAGAGAAATCTCTTGAGGTGTCTAGTCCAACCTATGTTAACCTATGACCCTATAAAAAAGCTTCATGTCTTGGATCTACTGTAATTCCTCCAATTACTTTGATGAAGCAGTAACAAATTAAGCATTGACAGAAGTCACAACACCATTAGACAGGACCAGGCCTTTTACATACAGATAAACCCAGGAGACAGGGGCAACAATTCAAACATGAATGTATCTTCTCTAAATGTATTCATTCTTTGAATTCTGTACCACCAAAACATGTGGAGTAAGATCTGAAGTATGATAGAGACCACAAAGAAACACGTTAAATGAAAAACAACAGACAACAGCAGCTAAAGGACTGCACAGGACACCTGCCAGTGATGGCAGGATTCTAGAAATCAAAGCCTGAAGTGCCAACCTAGCCATGTCTCCAGCACACCTCACGAGAGAAGATGTAGCTTTGAGTCACTAGAATAGTTGAGTAGGCTTAGCATGAACTATCACTGCCATTAGAATAACAGTTATTCTAATACCACAAGCAAAAAAGCTAATTAGCATTAAACATGACTTAATCTCTTCAATCTCCTAAAGGAAAGTGAAATCACTTTATCTTAGAGACATTTAAAGTTAGAACCATTTGTTCTCCTCAGTATTGTCACCATCTTCTATCACAATTAAAACATTTCAGAGACTTGCACATCATTTTGTAAGTACAGATAATTAGGTCTCTTTTAGAAAGCTGGAAACAATACACTTATTACTATGGAATACTGCCAGCTTCCCTATAGTAGTCCTGTTTTGGTTTTTTTTTTTTTTTATGTCTGAACAAGGGTAGGAAAAAAAAAAAGACTATGTTACTATTATCATCAGTCAGGACAAGGCTTTAACATTTTATAGAAGTTACAACGAAAGCACCTAAAATTAATAAATGCTGTACATAAAAGTTAAAGTAGTATCTGGAATAAAAAAAGGTAACAATAGCTCATTTGAAATGTCAGTTCCAAGCTAAGGAAGCTTTTATTTTTTCAAAAAAAGTAAAAAGAAAGTTATCTTACCTTATCTAGCCTTTTTTGCCAGCTTTCTTCACGTTTTACCATGAGTTCAATACAATGAGAGAGTGTAGCAAGGATTCCAGCAGTAGTTGCTTTGAAAGTTATAGCTTCTCCTTTAAAGTCTATGCCATTAATTCCTTTCGGTGTCACATGTGGAAACACTAAAACCAAACATGAATAATTCAGTGATAGCTGCCTTTAACTCAAACAACTATTTTACATGTATACTTTATATTAAAACTGTTTAAAAAAAACCCAGACTGGCTAGAAAGTTCTCTTAAAAATAAAACTTAAAAGTGCTAATAATGTTCAGCTATCCACAGGATCAAGTAAGAGATGGAAAAGGAGGAACACATCCCTTCAGCTTCATCTTGCTATACTGCATTCGAAGTCTGTTTGTAATGCTGTATTACTCTGCAAATCATGTGGGTGGAGGGAATGGTAATACTTTGTAACAATAGCAGTTGACAGCTTGAAGTGTGGCCTAATTAACACAGAGCAACCTTAAAACACATCTGATACAGAACTAAGAAAGGAACAGTTTCAACATGCAATCAAACCCAAACTGCAACATTCAAGATTGCTTTAAGGAGGTAATTATACATTTAAAAACCTCAGAGTTAAAAGATATTATACAAGATAAAAGTATCAAATGTGTTGAATTATCCAAGTACTGTGGATTTTGCAGTTCCAACAACTACTTCATACTGTCAACCAAGCCATCTGTTGCTAAGGCTATTTAAACAAGTCATTTAAAACGTGTGACAAAAAAGTACCTATATGTCAAACTCCTATGTAGGTTGACATAACAAATCAAATACTACACATTAATGTCAAAAAATGTTAGAAACCAGAATTAACACATGTTGAAGCTGACTGAGCCCAGCAAGTTAAAGTAACCCCTGCTATGCCGTGGGCATAAGCTAATGACATATCACCTAGTTGGATGTCATTTGTTTTCCTCAGTCTGTCAGTTTGTCAACATGCCATTGTTATGGCTTAAAAAGTACAAATAAATATTTGTGTAAATTTATCCAATATCTCTCTGCAAGGGCAAAGCAGAACTTTCAAGTAATTCCATTCCTGTAGGGAAGAAAAATGCAGTTGCTGTTCTCTAATGGTAGAGCACAGTACACTTTGGGAGCAGAAAGCAATCAACAGATGGTTTTAAGCACTGTTTTAAATCTCTAGTGGTTTTATATGCCCTGCTTCCAGTAGTCAAACTACTTTTCAAAGAGAAGATTACAGACTACACACTACTTCAAACACTTCAATAAGTGTACATACTATGGTAGAATACAGGTTATTTTTTGTTTCATGTCAATCAAGAATACTCCCTAAAAGGTAAAGATGATGGGGGCTGGAGAAAAAAGGAAAATAAGAAGAAAGTCCATTTCAGAAACAATGAGCAGAGCAGCTCTCCCCCTAACAGCTGCAGGAGGAACATGGAGGAGGCTCAGTGGTATAAGCTGCCAAGGAGGCAATGCAGTCGATTCACTGAGAATAATAAAAATTATACAAGAGCTTCAACCTTAACACTTCACAACTCAAAAATATAGTTTATAGTAGTAATTTGTCCTGTCCGTGTAGATCATGTTCACATGCAGACTTACTAGCAGAGCTATAATGCTTATAGATGTAATTTTTCTTTTAATTATGCAACATTCTAGACTTGCTTAACAAACCACCACTGGCTGCAACACTATAAATTAACTTCAGAAATCTCTGCGGTAGATGGTAAGAGATACATACTCATTTCCAGGAAAAAAACCCCAGCTTTTAGCTGGCTTTTTAGCTCATTTTAGCCATTACGATTCTGGGCAAAACCAAATCTGTTGCAAAGATGCAAAACTTGTTTCTTTGAAGAGATGGTTACTCAAGAGATTTCTTACAATGGATGGATTTGAGTATTTTGATTCATCCCTAATTACAGGAAACAATTCTCTTCCTGGCATATGTCAGAAGATGATCTCAAGCCTCGTCTCAGTAACAGCTGAGCTTCACCACATTAGAAATTTGTCAAGAGATTTTAATTTTGGAGGGCTCAAACTTCTTTCATATTTTTTTTTTACACATTATTTCATGTCAGCTACAGATTGCATGTTTCAAAATGAAACATGTCATCAGGAGATTTACACTGTTCATGGTAAAGGGCAATAGAAAGCGTTCTTACCACTGAAACTGCTCTTCTGGCTTGGTGATCAAACTGCATGCAGCCAACTAAAATACCCATCAGGATGATTTTTCTCCTACTTCCATTTCAACACCTACCAAGTCATTGCTTTTCAACTATCCTTTTTAGCATTTTGCTTTATTTCTGTTTTCTCTTAACTTTCATACAAAGGGTTCTTCATACCATGCTTTAGCCTTCAACAATTCTCTAGCTCTTCTCTCCTACACCTGTCTGTTTGGATTAGTTTTCCCTTCATGTTCCTAAAATTGTTTGTAACACTTCCCCAGATGTCCCAGACATCATGTGCTTGATCAAACCTGTTTTCCAGTGAAACAGAAAATTATTTTAACGACAGTAACTAGAAAGAAGTTCCTTTATCTCTTCCATTTTATGCCACTGTAGCATCTTACATCACACTAAGCTAATTTGAAATGAAAAGGAAATGCCTGAGTGCTTGGCCCATTTATTGATAACTACTGTTGTTCATCTTCTGTGGATAGAGGTATGATCAATATATGATTAGTTTTCCTCTAAAAACAACCCCATTATTTCAGTAATATGCAGGTGAATACTCTTCCTCCATCCAAAGCACAAAAATCAGGCACAAACTCACATGTGTTTTACATCACATTTCTCTCCTTCACCCCCTGCACGATTTCCTTCTTCATAGTTCCAGTACCAAAATCAGCTTCCATCTTCAAAGAGGTTCCTTAAGTAGGTTTCACCTGCTCTTTTTATTCTTACATACTTTAAATTAAAAAAAAAATACTCATTTTCCTGAGCATCTAGATGCGAACACATTGATCAAGATTCTATATTCTGAAAATACAAGATCCCAATGGGTAAATATGCATCTGCCAGACCCTTTCCCTTGGTGTTCTACACAAATGATCTTTGTTTCAGTTACAAGATTTTTTTTAACTGGAAAGTGACCAACAATTTAAATACCTTCAGAGTACTCTTACTATCTTTTCTGTCAAACATCCTAGGAACACAGAAAGGAAAAAAGCCCCTCTATGAGAGCAGTACACACATCTCTATAGTCGTGTTAACTTTCTCCTCCCACCCACAGAAGGTGCAGAAGGAAATAAATTTCTAAAGAAAAAGTTAGTGTCCTTTCAAGTGAGTCTTAAATCTGATGATTTGAGCATTAGATTGGTGCACTAGTGGTTTGAACAGTAGGCTCAAATATTTCTCATCATAGTAGGCTAAATGAGAGGTTGAATCCATGCTTCTTGCATCATGGAGCACTGACTGCAGAACAGCCCTAGAATAAACAGGCAACCTTTTCTCAGCTACAGTTAAAAAGATCGTTCCAGGAACAGATAGAAACCTCAAGCAGTGAACCCAAAATTGGGAAACAACGAATCATTTAACAGTGGCTCCGAGACTAAGCTTTAGAAAAGAGTGGAGCTCAAGATAAGTCTTTCATTATCAGCTAGTCTGAGTAGTTTTCTGCCCAGTACACAGGCATGGCTGTCACAACCTGAGATAGACTTCCCTAACTACATCACTTACAACCTACAATTCCACTTTAGGGCATAGACTCTAATTTTCCATTTCTAATCAAACTTTGCCATGCTCATCTACTAAATATAACTAGCTAATAGATATAGCTCATAGAAAAACTAAAGGCACAGAAGAAATAAAACAAAGCTTTTCATAGTAACTGTTGGAAAGCAAATTTAATGGAATCGGGAATCATAACAATTAGAATTAGAAGATCTGCAAAAATCAAGGAGCTGCAGAAATTACGTTCTGTAGTAAACTCTAGGAAATAAGCTTATATACAGATACTCATAATACATAGCAATGTCTTAGCAGTTAAGTTCCCAGACTTGATGCAGAACTTTTACCAAGAGAAATATGGTTATCATTTCAAATTCCTGTTAAACAGGTGACGACAATGAAAAAGAACTTTGCATTTGAATATTCTAAAATGACCAGACGTACTAAAAGCATAGACTTTCCTAATTACACTCCCCATATCATGTGTATATATAGCAGGTACACCAGAAAAATGTAGATGTGAAGAAATGTTCTAAAGGTAAATTAAGCTGAAACTCCTACATGATCCTACAAAACTTAAGTTTCACAAAGATTCCTCTTTCAAAATGAATCATGCAGTAAAATTAAATTACTTTTTTTTTTTAAAGACTTTAAGTTTTCTGAAATGTCTTCTGTCTTAACAGTCCTCCAAAAATGCACATTTTTATATACACAACAGGGTTAGCAGAACTGTGTACTTCCTTACAGGTGAGCACTGCAAGCTTGCTTACCTTTGGTGATAAAGTGCAAAAACTATTCAAAACTTCTGAGTTATAGGCTACTTAACCTCTGAAATCAACATTATGATTAATCCTCTGTAGAGGATGCACTTTATATAATTAAAAAAAAAAAAAAATCTACTCGATGATAAATTCTGTAAGTATCCTGAAGGGTCCTTCCATTGCCTTTCCTTTTTCCTCACAACAGTTCTGGCTACAGAAAGAGGACTTAAGTAGAACAAGGAAATATGTAACAAGTGGAGACAATAGTCAATTAAAAAGAAAACATAAGGCATAGAAAAGGCTTATTTTGCCCATATCTTTTCCAGGTTCTTGATAAAAGTGCCTGCATTTTCAAAAAAAGCTTTTGGTGAGTGCTTTGGGAGCTTCCATCAGATTTGAAACTGAAGGTAGTACAACTTCCAAGTTTTTTGAATAGAAGTTCAAGGAATACCTTAGAACTCACTGAATTGTCAACATTTAGAGAATGTAGACAGTAAAGTATTTCGGGCGGGAAACAAGAGAAAGTCTAAGAAGAATGTTCATAGATTTTAAATGCAAAACCAATTTCTGCCAGGTGAAAAGTATCAGATTTCTAGAACAGTAAAATTTGCATGAATTCTTCACATTCACCGCAGATACAATAGATAGATAATTTCAGGTAAGAATAAAAATCTAAATCCTGATCATCCTAGCAATAAAAACAGCAGTTTAAAAAGGGCTAAAATTATGAGTGTGAATTAATAATGGTGCTGACTTAAGTGCTGTATAGCCATAGAATTTGGAAAAACCATACTGGGACACACCTGACTGGAAAAGCATTATGCTCCACTCCTAAAGCAGGGAACAATTGCAAGAAAAACTGCAATTACCTGTTACAAATCTCATTTCCCAATATCAGAATGATGCCACTGTTTTAACAGAATTTTGTAGTGAAAATGCCTTTGGAGACAGAATAGGAAATTCCAGCTTAACAAGCTTGCACTAATATTTGTGTTAATTAAGAAAAACTCAATTATGAAAAGCAGCTAATGAATGATAACATGAATAAGATCATCTTGTCAAATACATTTAAATAACTATTCTTGACACTTTCTGCTTAGAAAAGAGTGTAAATATTTGTCTTGGATCAGGTTATCATAACATCCATATGATTTTTCAGTAAAAAAGTTGGGACACTTACATTTTTCCTTACTGCTGTTACTGTTAGGTAGAAAGTCCCCCTCAGAACGCACTGTAGGGAAATCATCTTCATCATCTTCTACCACTAAATTTGAGAGACAGTGTGTTACGGGAGTAAGAAAGCTTTGCCCATTCCTTAGTGTGCAAGAAAGAATTAAGAGCACCTTCATGGCTAAGCAGCATAACACTTTTTTTTCCTGTAAGAAGAGTCATGAACATACTCAGGCCCTTTTTTTTTTTTTGACCCAAGACCACTACTAACATTACCATCAGAAACCATCTGGACACTAGCATTTTCTCAGTGTTGAAGTACAGCACTTACTTTGGTGTTACAACTGGATAAGCAAGGAGACATGAGTCAGCAACAATCTACTCTTCTATACTAAAAAGTCTGCAAAGAAGTGGAATTGACTATACTTATCTACTGTCATTTTACTACCAAAAATTTTACGCTGACAGAACAAACCCAAGGATGAATATAAACGCCTCAGGAGTGTGCATGGATATGACAACAAGCTGTGCTCTGATACGAACAGTTCAGAGATACGTAGACATCCACACCTGAGTCTGCAAGGGCTTCAGGTTTGCAGTCAGTGCTCTAGTTCCGTCCAATACAGCTTAGGAGCATTCACTTTGGCAGCACCTCTGCCTTTTTAAAATGTATTGTTTCTATGAAAACTAATATCCTATTAGGTTTTCAAAATAAAAAGTATGAGACAGTGATAAATTAATTTGAATTCATCTTATCAGGGTAAACAATTA
This sequence comes from Megaceryle maxima, assembly GCA_024605025.1. NCBI lineage: Eukaryota > Metazoa > Chordata > Aves > Coraciiformes > Cerylidae > Megaceryle > Megaceryle maxima. The sequence goes on along the minus strand of JANHGN010006656.1, from coordinate 22,078 downwards.
TTGTTCTGTAACATCAAATGCTTAAAAGAACATTTCTTTTGTACAGTTGACAGTTACAGGTTTGTATTAAGCAGATTTTCATGGTAATTCAACTTCTAAAGTTAAAATAGTTAACACTTTATGCAGAGATATTCCTGATTGATCCTTATACTAAAGAGTAAATTTAAGATACATATTTTATTTATATTGCATCAAATGTAAGTATTTCAAGGGCTATTACTCTGTAAAAACCTAAATTCTATGGAGGTAAGAGTTTTCAGTCACACTTTTACCTTTATCCCTCTGGAGTTCATCTTTGGAAACTGCATCTGCACAGGCATCAAAGTATTTCTGCAAAGTATCAACTTGTCTACACAAGATATCTCTAAAGGTTTCCATTTCTGCAAGCTTCTCACGTAAGCTATGGCCCTTCTGAAAATACAAGCAAAAAAAGCCTGAAATACTTCCACTCAGCAATAGTTCAATGCATAAATAAAAAAATGCCTGGATTTCTGCAGCTTTGAAGAACAGATTCAAGTACACTAGGGACACTTTAGATATCAGAAGCTATGAAATACTGTTAATGTTAGAAGAATGTAAGAAATACTATACAAGTGTTCCTTACTCATTTTGTCCATTGGTCTCAACTTTTCTTCCTGACTGCATCTGCTACTTTGGAGCATTCAACAAAAGCATATCAAAACTGCAAGCCTGCACACCACAAACCTTATGCCTATTTGCCTGAAAACGGTGATAGTTAAGATCTTTGTTCCAGTCTTTACTCCCCTGTCTTGTGTTGCTCCTCTTCTGCTCTCGCAGAAGTATAGCCCATTCAAGTTCATGTTAAATATTTACACACACCAGACAAGGAAAGCCATCATTTGTCAATCAGTATTAATCAAATTTATAACTAAGTGACAGAATCAACATTCCTTTTCATTTAGAGGCCCTGATAGTTTGAGGAGTAAACTAGGAAAAGTTAATAAATGCTCCTACAGGTTTGATTTTCTTGTTACTGGAAGATGACACCACAGTTTAAAAGGGACAACTGCACAGAAGCACGAAGGGTGCTTCCTCTGTGACCTGTTCATCATCATATCATGAATTACTATCAAAATAAACCAAATATTTTCTATTTTTTTTTTCTACAAGTGTGTGAATAAGTGTTCATGTAAGTTATTTCTTTTCCAATTGCACAAGTTATTTACACACCAGTACTAAGAAAACTTTACTTGCTAACCTTGAACGAAGAGGTTGAAGTTGCAGAGTATCCACTTGCTCCAGAAACAAGAGACACCATGGAGCCATGGCGTCGTAAACTCGACTCTGATCCATAGCCCGATTCAGTCTAAAAAACAAACCACACACAAAACTGGTGTGCTAAGGCTTTTAATAAAAAAAGCAATCATGAAAGCAAGATAATGTATTTTCCTCTGAAACCAGTCCACTTGTTTCTTCTTAGGAAGCACCAGGGGCTTAACTCAAATTGTGCCTGCCTATTTAAGATGTTGATGTAGCACCTGTAAAGTTACGATGAATCTATATTTTATTATCATAATGATCTGTAAAAAAAAAAAATTAATTGTCCACAAACTATTATGTGTCTCCAAAAGAACAAAGCAACTTAAATATAAGAGTTCAAAAAAAAGGGAAAATGTTTCATTATTTTGGTTTATGTAATCCCTACCAAGTTAATTTTCACACAGCATTCAAAAACCTACAGTACTCTACCGTTAATCAGGGGACTGACATGGATCAATTTGAAGACAAGAGGGCTTAGTCAATCCTTCCAATCAAACAGTGCCATTTTATTTTTAAAAGTAACAAAAATAAAGGTTATGGAAAACCAGTCAATTACTGCTATCAAGGGTTTTGTTTTGCTTATTCTAGTCTTCTTTGGCAAAATTATTTATATTAGACTAAAATTATTATTTACAAGAACAAAAGTCTGCCTAAGACAAGGTAAGATAAAAGCAAGAGAAAAAAGACAATAATAGTAGATAATTAAAAGAAAGAAAAACTCTTGATTAAAATAACATTTAAAAGATCTAAATATATCACATTATGACAAATTTCCTCACAAATCAGAGTGGATACTGAAGAACTGGAAAAGCATTTCCCTAAAGATTAATGTAAATGGACTGTGCATGCCAAAGGAAAAAATCTCTGAAAGAGACTATAATAAACAAACAGAGGGTTCAGAGTAGTATTTTAAATACCATTAATAGAGGAGTTTGATCAAGTACTGACAACATTGTCAAGAACTTTCTGCAGAAATAAGAAATTCTGCAGTAGTTTAAAAATTCACATGGGGCAGGGAGAAAGGGAGATGAAAAAGCAACAAAATTCTTACTGTTGTTCTTTTTATGGAAAAAATACAAACTGCATATGGCTTGGTAAGGCAAGAGAACACTGATAAGTTAAGATGCAAATAAACTTTCAGTATGAAAAGCAATGAGAACAAACAAAAAGTTGTTTGATGTGTTGATTAAAAAGGGAAGATTTGGGCAAAACAGCAATGCATGGACAAAGTATGTATGTTTGCCTTACAAAGGAGCAGTGACAAAGAAACACAGTTTTAGTGAAATGATGGTATGACTGAAAAGAAAGATGTGAGCCTTGCAGTCAGTGTGATTCCTGAAAGTCACTGAATTAAGATTATCCTGCAAAACCAAGCAAGGAGCAGCAAAGGGTCAATTTCTCTCTGGTCAGTTTAAAGAATGAGGTGAAAGAAAACAAAGCATTGAGGAAACAGAAGAGAAGTAGGATGAGTAACAAAAGTAGAAGTAAGACCAAGAAAGAAGTGAAGTTAGAAAAAAGTAGTACAAAAGTCTAGGTGGAAGAAAGTTAAGTGATAATCAACGTAAAATTAAATAAAAATTTTAAAAAGAGCACTTGTATATTGAAGAGATTTAATAAGGCACATATGTTCATTGCTTCATTTAGCAAAAGAATAAGAGATATTGCAACTTATCTGAACTAGAAGAAATAGAAGTTTATGTTAATGACAGCTGTGAGTGGAAAGACAGAACACAAGACAGTTTCCTTATTAAATCATACTATGATCTTTACGGTGCCTTCCAACACTGACAATTCTATAATATTATAATCTATTACTCAGTTAGTACTTTCTGCTATAAATCATGCATTTAAAGCTACTTTATACTGAGAAAGAGTCCTAGAAAACTAACTAAGTGTACCAACAAAAGTGCTAAAAGCTCCATTTTTAAAGAAGTCCTACTATTTGTTTTAAAGCTTGGCTTTAAAATATCTATTGAAATAGGCTTCTTGTTAAAAACATTCACATGGTATACATGGGACTTTTTTAGAATATCAGTTGAAGTGTTAAGTGGTACACCTGACTTTAGAGTTGTACTTGGGATACTGGACCACATTGTGAATTACAATGTAATTCAGTGCAGAGATTATACTTCAGTTCACTGGGTTGTAATTTTAACTATAACAGAAATCAAATAATGCAGCTTTGAGTAGTTTGGTGGGGGTTTTTTTGTGTGTGTTTTTTGTTTGTTTTGTTGTTATTTGGTTTTTTGTTGTTTTTTTGGTTGGTTGGTTTTTTGTGTGTGTTTTGGTTGGGTTGTGGGGGGGGTTTTTTGTTTGGTTGTTTTTTTTGTTTGTTTGGGGTTTGTTTTGTTTTTTTTTTTCTT
>JANHGN010006655.1:31480-95539 GCA_024605025.1 Megaceryle maxima | reverse complement strand
ACCACAGATTTCTTAAATATCCGGAGAACTCTGTGGTTTCTGGTCTTCAACTGATTTAATACCTTGGTAAGCAAAGGCTGGAGCTGTACTCCAGACTTTCAGAAGTTGAAATTAGTGGGTAAACCTGTGTTAACAACGGTCCTAAACTGTTAACAAGGGCACATTAAAACCCTGTGATGCAAGGGAATGGGGCTGGAAGAGTGGGACCTTTCCTGTGTATTTAGAAATCTGTTAAGTTTTGATGTTTTTTTTTTTTTTTTTTTTTTAATAAGTAGGATAGTTGCTGCAGAAAAAGCCATTTATCATCATGCCTGGGCAATACAAGGGGTACCCTAAGAGTCCAGGTTTGCAGAATTGCAGCTCCTACATGCCAGACCCATCCAGGTTATGCTTGCTGTGTGCTGGGAGCCAGGACCGTGCTGTTATGCTCTGGTTCTTGTAGTGGCTTTTAAAAATTACATTTAGCAAGCTCTGCTCCCTACTGCCATCTCCTCTCCTAACAAAATCCTTTCAGCTTGGGCACGGATAATATGTCAATCAGTGAGACGTTCAAAACAGGAATTGACCATTATACAGCTGATTGCATAGAGCCTGAACGTGAATGCAGAGATTGATCCTGCTGACAGGCTTGTATAACATGAGGTAGGACTTAGCAAAGCCCGGATCCTTGGGGTTTTACTACCAGTTTTCCCCAAAATGCTGAGAGCGGGTGTAGATTTGAACTTACAGGACTTAGTGTAATGAGTACTGAGGTCCTGGTCTCCAGAAATGACTTGTAGCTGGGTCGAAAAACCAGTGAAGAGCTCCATTTACCTCCTCACTGGCACAGCAGAGCATGGTGAATGTGGCAATGATTACAAGGCACAAAGAGTCACCTCTGCCCACAACTGCCCCAGCATGTGTGAGCAGGTGCTGTTCCCTCTCCAGCATGTCCCAGGGCAGAGGTGTCACTGCTGCACAATGGTGCGAGGCACACGATGGGAGAGATGGAGCTAATCATCACACCTCTCCTGGCTCTGCTGTTCCTCGGCAGTCAGGTTTCAGCTGTGTTTCCCCATGTGCCTCAGCAGAGCTGAGGAGCTGCCCCAGCTCTGCCTATGGTCTTGCATCTTCTAGGAATCCAGCCACAATCTCAAATGTCCCTGAGACATTGTACTAGATGAAGAAGGTGGTACAATTTTGTCCGCTTTGCTTTGCAGGCATTTTGTATTTTTTTAAGCAAGAATCCTTTTCTTTTAGTGCCTTTTATTTATTTTTATTTTTTTTTAATTGCACTTATTTTCCCTCTCTTCTGTCTCCCTCATTCCTGCCTAAGCTGAAGGAAGTCACATTATATCTGAGTTCTACTCTGCAAAGCATGGATTTGAAATTAGCAGAATGAGTTAGTCCATTCCCACTTTATTAAAACCTGTTTTTCTGGGACTGATAAGGAAACCAATTAAAAGCCATGAAGTCTCTTTTCATAATAATGCTAAACGGGACAGTTCATAAATGGAAGATTCACCGTGCAAATAAAAAGTGATTTATTGTAGTTTACTAAAATGAGTTCAGGATTCTTTAAGTAGTGAAGTAGTTACATTTTTTTCCCTCTTGTTTTGAAATTTGTCCTTAATTCTTGCTCCTTATTCAAGCAAACTTCCTGCAAACAGCCAGGAGGCAGTTCAACGGCTGTTCTGTGGACTGAAAGCAATGGGATATTTGCTTAAGGACATGGCAGAAGAGGGTGAATTGTATGCAGTGAACAAATAATTTATTAGATTGGCCCAATTTTTCCTTTGTCATTTATCTGTGAGCAGATCGTAATTTCAGCAGTGCTGTTTGTTTTTCAGAGTTTGACACACGAGTACATAAATAAACAAATGTGACTGCTGAATTTCTCATGAACTTTAATCACTTATACAACTAGTTATTCTAAACATATTGTTTTTGCTCTTTTAATTGGATATATGGTACTGGTTTTAGTCTCCTAGATGAATAAGATTTAGTGACCTCTGGGGTAAATGAATGTGCAAAAATCAAACTGTGTTTTCTGTAAGACTGCAGAATCGTTTTAGAATTCCAGCTGCAAAATAATTTTATTTATTTATTTATTTATTTTTAAGATTTGGGAAATGGGAAGCAGACTGGAAAGAAATTAGCAAAACAGTCCAAATAAATCTTTTTCTCCACTTTCAGAAAACTGTGTGGAGAAAGTTGGTTATTCTGACAATTTCTATTAGGGATTCAGCCATCTTAGTCAGCGCATATGATCACAAATGTAATGATTGTGCTTTACAGCATTTTTCAACTTACACACAAGAGGGGTCTTATCGATATTGTCTGTAAACAGTGTTATACTTTTCAGTCATGTCTAAATGCCATGTGCATATTAAGTGCCTATTCTCCTAGCAATAAACATGGTTTAGTAGAATTTATATTTTGATCTGCATGGAAGTAAATCAGCAGAAGATTGGGTGAACTGAAATGTGTAAACTTTTCTAGATGAAGGAAACAAATTACTGAAATGCAAAACTAGTTACCTGCTTCATTAAGAAACATGAGTACGGACGATTTTTATGAAAAAAAAAATAAATTATGGGAAGCAATTGGCTAGAGAGTGATTGCAGAAGATAGTCTGTGTACTAATTGGCTTGTTCAGGTTGTACACAAAATCTTCTTTACCAATCATTTGTAGTTTTTGTAAGCGATAATATTATGGCAGTTAAAGGTTGAATCATTTTTATATGATGTTGCCATATTAACTTAAAGTGATCAGCTGGGTTTAATTTAGATCTAAGAAGGAACAATTTATTTAAAAATGTTACCTTTCCAGTCTCATTTTTTCGCCTGCGCTCTGAGTGCCTCTCCTTTTGTCTGCTGTATATTGTGGGTTCTCATGCCCAGACTGCAGATCCTAAGGGTGTTCATATAAACAGATGTTCCTCATATCCTGTCTGGGTTATTTTTTTCCCTTTCTTTATAGAAGTCGTAATTCTACTGTATGTAGTGCTGGTAGACATTTTCATGGTAGAAAGCCTCAGTGTCTTTCATAAATGCCATTTCCCATGATGGACCAAAATGCGTGCAGATCCCACGGTGATAGATGTTCATCTGAGACAGTCTGGACAGCAACAGGAGGAAATAAATACATGAGATGCCGAGGTAGTGCCTCATGTGGGAAGAACGTAGTTAACCTTAGGGGGAAACAGAGTAAAATGTAAAAACAAATTTATTAGGAGATATTTTACCCAGTAGGTTGGAGAGCAAAGTGAAATTCTCTACTGTGAAGGTCTTTTTTTTTTTTTTTTTTACCCTGCGCTTCACCTATTTCACTTTCAGTTTGCTAAGTTTTCCTTTGCACACAGAGCAATTATTTCTCTCATGTCTACATGACTGACCGGGGAGGGAGGGGTTAGGTAAAAAGGAGTTTTCTCCTTGGCTTCAGACCCTGAGGGTCTGCCATGCAGGCTAGCACCAAAAAGCTCTGTTTGTGAGCTAGGGGAAGAAGGGATCTGCAAGCTCCAAATCAAGAGATCACTCATATAGAGTAGGAATCACAGAACTCTGTCCTTGGAAATGGGCTGAGGATTGATGGATTTTTGGAGGTTTGGGTTTTTTTGGGTTTTTTTTTTTCCCTTTACCCTTACAACAAGTGGAGGAATGATGGATTTTATTTTAATCCAGCTCTGTAGGATGAGAGAAAATGAAGCTATGTTGAACTGGCTACAGGAAAAAAAAAAAAAAGTCTCTGAATTTGCTACAAATAGATAAAATGTTTCTCACAGTATTTTAACATTGCAATGAAAAATGAACTGAAGCGTGGAGACAGCATGACTTTTGTTTATAAATATTTGTATTTTGTGCTGAGAATTCCTTCAGCTGTGCACCCACCTTTAAAAATACCTGAAGATTAAAAAAATCTGATTCCAACCAAGTAAATTTGATGGATTAAATGTTACCAGAATTTAATTCTTCCTGATGCAGAATGGAGTGGAAGTGCCCACTGGGCAGCTGTTCGCACATGGTGTCCGTGTTGTTCTTGAGCCCAATTCCCTCTGAACCTGTGCTCACAAATTGACACCGTATTTTGCAAACTGCTCATTATCACTTTCCTGTGTCATCCTGGATGGGTGAGCCATACAGTGATCTAAACTGGCTGCAGGCTAAGCAAGCATTTTTAGAAGTCTGTTTATTTTAGTAATTCAGTGTTCTCAAATAGAACAGGGAAGGAAAGAAGGGGAGAAAAAAAATAGGTGTTAGCACTATATAATTTTTCTGAACTATTGACCACAGCCTGTGTAATGATCTTCAATCGTGTGTCTTCATCCACTTTTCATGCATCCTCTCTCTTTCCTTCATCTTTCTCCCCTTTTCCTGCCAAGACCTCACCAGGCTTGGAGGGTCTTTGTCCTTCTACCTTCTCCTCCTGGCTTGTGTCCATTTTGAACAATCTTCTCCTGATGTTCTCCTAAACATTAATTATCTGCTCAAGTTCTAGTAATAGGATGCTACAGGTGCTAACCAATATAGACTATAACATATCCAGTGCTCTACACTCTATGTTAAAAGTGGTTGCAAGTAGCCGTTAAAATCCTAGTTATCTGCTAAAACCAAACTCTATGGAAAGTAGAATAGTTTTTTGTTTCCATCCCAAACACTCATTGCTTTCCATATCCTACCTCCACTGAAATAGATGGCAGTGCTTTCACTGGCTTCGTGGAGGAAATATCTAATTACCTGCCTGCTTTCTAATACGCCCAGAGGTCACAGCAGGAGGCATTTTTCAGAAAGTTTCAGATTCCATCCTGAGCCCCGAGTGTGCACCCCAGGGGGTTTCAAAAGGATGAGATGGAGAAGGTTAAGCTATCCAGAAATCCTCTCTATAAATATTGATGAAGGAGCTGTGGGGAGCTCTGCTGTGTTGAAAGATTATCCTTTCATTTGTAAAACGCGATGAGGAAGGGGCTGAGCTCTTTTGAAAGCCCATGTTTGTGGGTGATGAGCACCCGAGAACATGATGGTGAGTATTAAAATGCTTTATTAACATTGTGATGGGAATGAAGCTTCTGTGGAAGGGGCTGAGTACAGAGGGCAGGTACCTTTGTGCCTCTATGGTTTATTTTGGAGGATTTCCAGTCATTTTAACAATGTCACTATCTCCCAGCCACTCTTGGTCTGCACTGACAATCTGCGTGCTTCAGCAAGATCAAGTCATTGAGGCCATAGCTGATCAGTAGTGTAGGCAGCACTCAGTGCAAAAGGAACCTGGCAAGGATCCTTTGCAGCTGTCTCAAGGCAGAGCGAGTTCAGGACCCATAAGGAGCATTATCTACAGCTGAATATTAAAATATTTGTTTCCACGCGAGATTTTATCTTAACACTGTTGAATTATATCTTTAGCCTGAACTAGAAGCATCTACTGTACTGCATATAAGGCCCTTTACTGTGTTGAGCAGCTTATCTGTATTTGTTCTCTTTGAAATTGTGTTGTTAGCAGAGTCACCTACTTCTCTGAGCTGAGCAATACGAGGCAAACAGGGCTGTGTGCACGTTTCTGGATTAATAGCGATCCTCATTTGTACTTCTTAGACCTAAGGAGCTTGGTGACCACTGACAAATTTCTGCAGCAGCCTTCTGGAATGGGCAGGTGTGGTTATCCCAGTTTCTGGAGTAAGAAAAAATAGGAATTTCAAGTGACTTTCCAAGGCATAGTCATTCCAGGGCTCCGTTTTGTCTGCCCCATGATGTCTGGCTCACCCTTTGAATTGGTGTGTTTGGACTGGCATGCCAAAGCTGAAGGAGCAACTGGGGCCTTCCAGAGCCGAGAAAATTATGTAGATCCATAATGTATTTAGTTTACAATTAACACATGAAAACACAGCATATATTCATTTTACTTAACACAAATGAAATGTCTTGTGGAGAAAGTAAATCTCTGACAAATTTAAACTTTTTTTTTTCTTTTCATTTTGGATTTTCATTTCAGAAGACACTTTTCCTTTAAGGTTACAATTACAAATTTTATTTTTTGCTATATCTTTGAGTTCAAGCACTGCTTTCATTTTTAACACACTCCTTTGCCTCTTGCCCTCTCTCAATTATACAGCAGTATTTGTCTTCTGAAGCTTGTTCCCAACACACAGAATTTTTTATGTCTTTATATATAATGGATTTTAAACTATCTCCGTTAAACTGTGCTGATCCTGACACGTAGAACAGCACCACAGAGGAGATGGAGATTGAAAATCCAGTGCCAATGAGCTCCCTTCCCACTAAGCATCACACCTGTAGGTGACCCTCTCCATCATTATCTTGCCTGGGAGCAGATGGTGACAGCACAGGGACTGCAGCTGCCCAGAGAAAGGACACAAGTCCAGCATGGCTCTGGTGAGGAAGAGGAGGTCAGGGACATGTTCCTGCTGCTATTAGTAAGGAGAAAAATTATCATCATGTGTGGCCTTCTCCAATTCTGGCTGTGTTGTTGTGGCATTTTCATCCCAAACATATTGGTTGTTTTCCTTTTGCTTTTTGACACTCCCAAAGTGAAAACTGACTTTTCTCTTTTATCTGCTTTAGAGAAAAATTCAGAAAATACTGTACACAAATAAATGTCAAAGATTAGACTCTTTTGAATAATTTTCAGTAATGTGCAGATTCGTATCATGCAGTGGCTCTTAAAGTCTGCCTTCAAAACATTTCTCTGGAGAGCACTCTCAGGTTGTGATATTGTTAAATGCTAACTAAAAATTAAGAATATTTTGAATATATGCTTCAGAAACTTAATTATGTCATGATTCAAAATTCATAGGCTTCAGTATCTGTAAGAATGTTGCTTAATTTCCTGCAAATGCTATTGGACTTATGCTCCAATCAGCTGGAATATTTTATGCATAATCATGTGGTGCTCAGTGCCCGTAATTAATAATTGTGTGTCAATTTGTCAAGCACCATAAAAGACAAATGAGAACGCAAGCTGTACCCTCATTTTTCTATGGGTCAGCAAGTATTTTTCATTATAAATCCCATTTTCCAGAGGACTTCCTGAGATTACTTTGGTATTTTAGTCATTTAAAACCAAACAGTAGCCAGTTTGCAATTACATTCATTCCTGACTGGAAACTCTTCTCGATACAGTATTTCAGTTTAACTTATGGTTTGTAAATAAGGGAGATCAATGTTCCTTCTATAGGCTGTCAGGAATATCTGGCAGGTGGCTAAATTGTTCTTTTTATTTTCAAGTAGCTGCTACTCTGGTGAGCTGCCTCTGCTCCCAGTTTGTCACACAGTGCATTACAAGGTGCCCAGCTCCTTGGGGGATCAGGACCCGCTCCATTTGTCTCATTGCAGCTGCTCTTTCTTTTCTCCTTTTCTATTTCATTTCTCAATGTGTTTTCAGTGCTGATCACTCTTTAAGTGAGGGTAGTACACAATCATCACATTAACTTTTGAGTACCTTGGCATTAAATCACAATCAGGCATCCAAAGGAAGATAATTAAAACAAACAAATGCAATCAATAAGTGGTGCCACCAATCAGTTGCACATCCTCTGGTAGTGGAGTAGAGTTGTCATCACATCAGTTTTCTTCACAAGGTGAAAAATCCTTCCTAACCCTGTTCTGTCAAGCAAGAAATTGGACTTCAACAGAGGCGAGTCTTGAAAGGGTTAAGACATTTAGTCTCATTCACTTTGCTAGGCAGTCATATTTAAATATGATTGGTAGAGTGTATGAAGGCTCTACAGACACTGGATTTCTATCCTGCCTGCGGAATCTGCCCATCTCAGTATACATCTGTGGTTTCTGTGGGGAACAGGTTTGTAAGGAGAGCTTAGCAACTTACTGCATTCATTTTGTATACACATCTTCTTTTTCGGTCAGAAATCCCAGTGCAGAAATGCTGGTTTAGAAGCAGGGGTTAGGTTTATGTTATTTATAGTGAGTAATACTCCTCTAGGACCTATACGCAGAATAAATGTAAACCAAGAAAAGCCCCAAACCTTGAAAATTATGAAACTAGAGTAGTCTGTATTTTCTAGAATTGTGACATTTTGGTTTTCTTTTTTTCAATTTGTTTTTCTTACCTAGTGGTCATCAGCCATCCCATAAAAATTCCAGTTACACCTGTTGAAATTTCTGGACACCAAGCACAGTACCAGGAGATGGAAAGACTGACAGTTCCCCTTCCATAGATGATACAAGCATCTCACTAATTCGGGCTGCTGGCCCTGTGTAGCTACTTGTATATGCATGTCGAGCAAAGAAAATATGGAAGAACCTATTTTAGTGTGAAAAAAAAAGTGTAAATTATTTTAATCAACTTGAAAGTGGGGTGACCAAACTGAACTTCAGTCATAACAACTGAAGAGCAAGGGATCAGCATAGTTAACCTGGGAAGCTGGGATTTGTTTGCAGGTTTCTGTAGGACATTTAAATTCTATGTATGATTTGTAGTCAGTTGCTGAATCAGAAAGCAAATGCATCTGAAGAGGAGGGAGGCTATGGCCAAATTATTCTTGACTGTGAAATGGTCCAACTCAACCCTGTTTTGAAAGAACCACTTGTGGGGATGGTGTAGCTGCAATTGCAAGGCTCTCTCTGAGTATATGAGCCTTTTGATAATACTGTCACATAAATGGCACATATTGGCTCACTCTGTGGATTCTTTTCTCACTGGGAACCTTACTAAAACTTCTAAGAGGTTTATGAAACTGCTATTAGACAGAAATATTTTTTCTAAATGGGATTAAGTCCAAGATTCATTCTTTAAAGATTCCCTACATTCCATAGTCCATTTGCTATGTGTCTATACCCACATTTTCTTAACATTCTTCTTTAAAATTGTTGGTGAAAACTTGACTTTTCTTTTTGATCTCTTCATTGATCTTTCTGGTGTACTTCCCCCTTCTATTCTAAATGTCTTTGACTTCTCTAGTCTCTCTTACTTCACACAGAAATTAAATGCTATTCCAACAGGGCACAGCAGAAGCAAAAGTGGTGTATTTTGATGTGTTGAAATATCCCAGTGCATTTGACCCAATATTCAGAACAAAACCTTACTTCATTCTAGCTGATTTATATCACGAAACAACTTTTTGTAGTGTGTATATTTTTGTGTAAATATTAAATGTTGCATCTGTATTATAGGTATCAATTGTGTGTTTATGACAGAATGCAGACCACAACATAGTTCAATAGGCAAGGTTGTCAGTGTGGTACTACAGCTGAGATTTAAACAATCTCTTCTTGAAAACTTTGGAGCATCCCTCACTGCCATAGTAATCACATATCTCTTTTTCTGCTTTTGGTGGTGGATCCATGTCTTTGAGGTGCATTTTAGGAGAACTGTGCAGTTACAGAGATTGAAAATAAGCTCCAGAGTGTACTAGTTCAAAGTCAGGCCAGGATGTTGGCTGTGAAATGCCATAAACATATGACAGCAGGTCAGGTGACCACATGGAGGTCTCATTCCAGCTCATACTGAAAATGGACTTCATCATATAAAACAGAAATAGCAGTTATGGAAATCCTCTGAGACTATGATGGTTTGGTTTTTTTTTCTCTCCTTGTATTTAGAAAAGGAAATACTCTGATTTTTCTTTGTGCAAGATTTAGGAAAGGACATTAAAAACTATGGCTTAGCATCGTCTTTTAGCAGGGAGATGAAAGAAGAACAGATTTGGGATATAAGACTTGAACCATCTCTTGGTGCATGGAGTTCAGGGACACACAGTTTCTTCATAAAGCTTTATTTTAAAAGTGATTGAGGCTTTTTACTTCCACTTTTCTCATTGGAAGACTGAATCCAAACCCAGATAGTGGCTGGGAACTTTATTTGCTTTCCTAGCTTAAATATATTCATGAACAACCTTTATCCATTTGTTTTGTGACACCATTACCTTTTATCTTGAATAGTTTTTTATTAATAATTAATAAAGTATTAATTAATATTTAATAGAGAGCAAACATATCCTCTCTCACCTTTCCCCTTAGCTCTTCCTCTTCATTTTGCTAGTCTAAATAACCTAAGCTCCTCTAATCTCCCTTCAAGAAAAAAAATATCTTTCTCCAACCTGATTTTTGCAGCCTTTTTCTACACCTTTCATTTTATTCCATTTTCATTTTATGATGATGATGGCCAAACTCCAGCTTGCAAATGCATGTGGCTCATAAGCCCTTGAAATGTGTCTCATTTGCTGATTATCAATGTTAGTGCTGCTACCCAAAATGCAAGACAAGTGTCTTGCCAGCCCTGCAAGGTAAGAAAATAGAATAAATAGGTACGGGATCAATGCTCAAGTATGTGTGATGCTTCTAGTATGAAGCAGCAGCATTCAGCTCTTCTGTGTGCAATTCACTGTGCCAGCAGGAGCTCCATGCTGAGGATGCAGGAATAAGGTAGGACATGGTATTTCATCAGGGAGATGTGCAATAGGAGGGAAGGAGGGAGGCTGGTAAGGTTGAAGCAATATTTTGGAGAAGTGTAGGGCACAAAATGTGAAGCTGGTGGTGATGCATCCTTTGGGCTGTGAATGTTTTGAAATGGGCTTGCTCATTTGATGCTGATGAAATGTTAATATACATAGTTTGGAGGCCAGCTGTTCCACTGCCTTTAGCACCCTAGATTACATCTCTATGGCAGACTGCAATAACACCTGAGCTGTGTGAACACACTAGCCGTGGCACCGGGAGGCTGTTTGAGTGTGATATTCCACCTGGGCTGATTAGACCTTCTCACATAACCAGGCTGCTCCCAGTGCCAAGGCTGGCTGCTATGGTCAGTGTGACCTTGGGTATCACGGCCAAGCATTGTAGGCTTAGATGATGGGCATATAAACAGCAGAAAAATCTCCTAGAGTCTTGAATGTTTCTCAGGTACGTAAATATCTCCGATTATTTTTCTTAAATTATCCCTATGGGGATCATTTATGCAGTAGTTTTACAACTAGTTTCTGCATAAAATACAGTCCTGGTACTCAGGTTATCTTTTATGTAGTCAAACATTTTCTTGTTTGCATGCTAATCTAAACTCTTCATCACTGAATAACTTCAGCAGCCATAGTGTGGTTTTCTTAGGGTGCTTTGCTTTGGAAAAGAAAATGAATGTGTTTGCTTTTTTCATAAACTCAGTCTCCTGTTTCTTTGTTATAATTCTTTTGATGTGAACAAAACTCCAAATCCTTTTTTTGTGAAATTTAAATAGCAAGTATATTTAAGAACTGCATATGTGTTAACAATGAATCCTCTGCACATGGATACTTAGTAAAAGCTGGGGCAACATCTCTGTTTAAAGAGTTCTTTCATTTTTCATACTTTACTTTTGATTGTGCCTAAGATATCATTTCCAGACTCAAAATAAGTACAGGATTTGCTGTTCCAAAGTGCTGAAGTGATCAATTCAGACTTCTGGTTTAGTTTCTTCAGGGGCCTCTTTCTAATGTCTCATAGAAAAGTGTAACTGGTAAAGAGGCCTGGATGATACAGGGAGCCTGTATGATGCAGGATTTCCAGTTTGCTGGAATACATTGGATTCAGCCAGAGTTTAGGATCTAATTCTGTCTTGCTGAAGAGTACATCAAGTCATGGCAATGAAGAATAAGACTTCTGTATAAGGTTCACCTATCCTACAAGGTGAGGGCTGCAGCAAATCTCTAAGCACTTAATACACAGCTATGATTTTATCTTCATTTGCATGTGTTATACATACAGCACTGCACATTCCTGAGGCTTCATCAGCCAAGAGTTCCAGATTCTTCATTGCAACTTGCTTGCATGTGATTACAGCTTTAATCTAACCCATGTTTAGTTTACCACCATTTAAGCCCTTCCAGCAGTGGTGACTGCCCTCACAGTTATGAATAGCTGTCTGCTTGGCCAGGGAACAGTGAGATACTTGCACCTATAGACTGACTATAGGAGTGATACTATGCCTCAGTTCTTGCTTTGGGATGCAAAGCAATTAGGTCATTGATACAGTGTCACTGAAAGCATATGTTTGGACCCAAACTATTTCTTTTCACCTAGTCAATAGTAGGATGGATGCTGAAGGTAAAATAATGGTCATTTCTTACACAGGTTACAATGAACAGGAGAGTTGCCTTCCTCTGCAGAGGCTGTGCCCAAGGGATGCATCAGGGAGTAAGGAAGGGACTTCAGTGTGGCATGAGACATCTTTGGGTCCCAAAACTGCTGCATCTGTAACCCAGTAGTCTTCCAAGACCCAAGTCAGGACAGGGTATCAGCTGAGTGAGGAGGGTTTGGGGCATCCCAGAGGCAGATACAAAACTCATCCTTAGGAACTAGCAAGGCTGAGTCTAATGCAGAGCATGACTTGGTCTTTCCTGTGCTTGTGGTTAAGCAAGATCTAAGATCCAATTGTTGTTAATGTCACTTGTTTGATGGTACGTATATATTCCATGGGTGGCAAAGCTGGTGTTGTATGGCACCCATAATGCCATTTCAGAGTTACTTTTCTATAATCTAACCACACCTCTCATTTGTAGGGTTTTTTTCATCTTTACCTCTATTTCTTTTTTATTGAAAAAAAAAAAAAACCCGAGAAGTCTCTGCTGTAGCAATACCTGGAATGATAATTGGATCAAATGAATAATGCATATTTATACTCATATAGTCTGAAGTGGCCTAGTTTATGTGATGGATTAATCACCTTTAACTTTTAAGTTAAGTCATCACTTCCAAAATAATAGCCTAGTTTACATAGAGCAGCTGAAGCCATAGACAGCTGCCTTATTAACAGCTTGTTCACAGCCACTCTATGAAACTAGAATTTTAGTTAGTGGTAATAGTTAAGAAAAAACAACCCAGGAAGCCTCAGTTTACTTGAAATAACCACTGTCATTAAGATACAGTCATCATTTTTTAATTATGTTTTGCTTGTTTATGTATGGGACTTGTTGACTGAAGTAATCGTGTTCACAATAAAGCAGGTTGTATATGGTTTCCCCTACAAAAGTGGGGAAGCCAAATGGTGGCAGATGCAGATCTTATTTCAGCTGTGTCCTGTGTTTAAAGAAAAAACAGCTGGGAGCAATAGTTATTATCATCAGTGACACCCAGCCAACATATGCAGTCTTTTGGACTCTATTGTAAATGTGAAAAAAATCACAGTTTGCAAAAGACGGTGACCAAATGTTTTTTATAATAACTCATCCCTGGCACCAAATATTAATATTTTATTTGGAGCTGTAAATGAGTGGGTAATTTTAGATCAGGGTAATTACCATGTGGGTTACAAGGGGTGGGAGAAAAGCAGAACTTCAGTAAACTGTTCCCAAATTCACCTTTGATAGGAGAAAGGAATAGGGAAAGACCCAAAACAGGGGATCATTTGTAAGGGGAAAAACAGAAGAGGAAAAAAAAAAAAAGAGGAGTAACTACTACTAAATGTTTGTGAGTTTTTTAAGTTTTGCTATCTGAGGCATAATAAATGTTGTCCAAAAGACAAAATGTGTAATTCTGTAAGACAGACACAAACCACTACAATCAAATCCTCCAGCCTGCTGGGAACATTCAGCCTACCATAATTTAGAGCTTGTCATTAATAACTGATACACTTTACAGACATATTTCTTTTTCCATCATGTATATGAAATTTTAATCAAATTGTTCTTAGCATACTAAAAGCATGATCATTTGCTATGAAATTTCATTTGGAAGGAATAAATACGTTGATAAATTTTAATTCTGAATGCTGAAAGGCAACTTTAGACTTCCAGAAATGTATTTTCTGTGACATTTACAGTTTTCCATCATCTTCATGTAGGACTGTGATGTGCAAACTCTTTTCCCAGCACAAATTTGGGTTATAAATCTAAGTCTCCAATATCATGTTCCAGAGTAAATAAAAAATAATAAATCGAATTTCTATTGAGTCAACCTCTTTTTTTTTCTGTTCCGAGTCAACTTTTGATTTTTTATTTAGTGGACTAGTACCATCAACTAGTGACTGAAAGGCTAATGAAAGTGCAGGAACAGCTACACTGGGTCAGAGCAAAAATCGGTCTGACCCAATACTCAGTCTTCATCTCTGAAATTAATGCCTAAGGAAAGAGTACAAGAAGAGGGCAGGCAGGTATGGTAATTTCAAAAAATACTTTGTATTGCCACACGTTGTTGCTCGAAGACTAGTCAGAGGTGACAGCCCTTGACAGGTTATCGTTCCTATGAATTGGTCTAGTCAGGTTTTCAGAGCACGTGAACTTCTAGCTGTTACAGCTTCCTGTGGCAAGGACTTGCACACAATTTAACAATGTGCTGTATGAAGAGCCACATCTTTTTGCTGGTTCTGAATCCAGCACATGCTAGCTTCATGCAATATGTCCCAGTTTTTCTCTGTATCTTCAGAGGTACTTAACATTAACAGGTGGTTGTTCCTTTCCACCATCTTCATTCCTCTAATGATTTTGTCAATGTCTGTCACATCCCATCCTCAGTCATCTCTTTCCCAGGCTGAAAAGTCCCTCTCTGCATCCAGCTTTTTACCTGGAAACTGCTCCGTGCTATTAGGTGTAATTGCCACCCTCCTAGCAGTCTATTCAATTTTTACATGTCTTTTTAGAGTGGAGAAACCAGGAGATGATGCTGAAATGTTTACAATGAGAGAATGATATTTGGTTTTGGTTTTGTCTCCTTTCTGAGTAATATGATGTACTTTCAGGAGCGCTGAGCTGAGCTCTTCATAGGGCTGACTATAGTGAGTCTGAGATCTAATTTGTGCCTGATAATAGTGTACCTAGCCTTCATCACCCTGTGTGCAGAGTCATGATTGTTGACTTTTTCCACATGTCCAGCACTCTAAATTTATCTGTCCTCATTTTCCCCTGCTGTTTTATTGTTTGGTCCCTGAGCCTCATAGCATGCACCTGTATTGGGGGCACAGGAGCAGTAGAGTGCTTTTGAAGCAAATGTCCTGATCATCTTACTGTGAATTTGTACCCACTGAAGATGAACTGAGAGCCCATGGACTTGACTCCTTTCAGATGTAATTAAACCAAAAGATAAGATCCAGAAGTTTGACTTGCGTGCCCTCTCCTTACACATTTAATCTATGGAACAGACTGAAATGAGTCCAAATTAAACAAAGAACAATTAAAAAAAAAGCAACAGCCGAATCAATCCTGAAATGTGGATAATGTGTGGTATTCAGCATCAACTGTTTTACTGTACATATCTACTCCTGTTGATCCTCATTTCTTCCAAGTTTTGTCATGGCTTCAAGTCCTGTTGCAGTACATCACCAGTTGCCTGTGTCTTTAGTATCCAGAGCAAATAAGCATCATCTACAAACTTTGTTATCATACCAGTTACTGATTTTCAACTTCACTACTAAATATCTTCAGTATCTGGGGTCATCACATTACTGCCCTCCTAACATCATTGGTGATCTCTGCAATTTTAATTCAGTTATCAAAGCCAATGGCAGAAGACTTTCAGTTGTTAATTTCTGGGAGATGTCTTCAGCAGGTTGGCTGTGATCCTCAGCTTCAGCCATCAAGCACAGTACAGCAGAGAATATTTGGTAGGAAAGTGTGACTTTTATTCCCATGTTCTATTGTATGGCAGCATTAATCTTCTGGCTCACATTAGAGAGCATGAAGATTGTTGTGGTTTATGCTAGACATCAAGCATATTGCTAACTTGCAGTAGGAAAGAGGATATTATAAAAAATAAAAATCTACTTCTTTTTAATGGCAAATATTGTGCAGTTTTGGAGTCAAGATGTTAGACCAACATCACTAAGTATGGATGCATTTTCCTTCTAGATCTTCATACATACCATTTCTTGCCAGCTCTGTTCTATTATTGTAATTAATACTTTGAGTCTTTCTTTAAAAAAGAACTTAGTTGTTCTGTGAATTTGAATACTCAGGATGAATATTTCTATATCTGCTTTAAATTATTCTTTTTAAATGAAAAAGAAGTTGCCAAAAGCAGGAAAGGGAAGTACATGAGTTTGAGAGAATGGTATGTCCTTCAAAAATTGTCATAATCGATAACAGATCTTTGACACTTGATGTAGTGGGAAAGAAAAACAGGGACTGGTCTTGAACGAATATGATGTTGAGGAGTGATGAACAAGCTGGTGTAGTTAATATAAATTGTCTTACTAACCTTGTAGTGACAGCAGTGATTATGATATAAAACCTTTTTAACTTGCAGGATTATCACATTTTTCAGTACTCTTTTTTTTCCATTTCAATAGGCAAAATTTCACTTATTGGTGCATTTGTTTGGGGATCTGAAGAAACCAATTTTCTGCTCTTTTTGAGGTGGAAACTAATCTTGCTGGACTTCTATTTAAGAACTCTTGACAATGCTTATATTTTATTTTAGGAAATTGCTTTCATCAGTCTGCTCAACCAAAAACCTCCAGGCACTTTATTAAACTTTAGATATGCAAAGTAGAATAAATACATAAATTGATGGTGTGTGATGATACACAATTAGTTTACCTTTTGCTATTTTGATGTCTAGTTGCTCACATCTATCATACTTAGAAGTAGCCATGGTGAAGGAGTAATAAAAGGAAAGTAAAGTGCCCTGGTCATCCTTCTATCAAACAAGTGTCTAAGAACTTCTCCTTCTTCCATGAAACTTTTTATTACTGGTGGAGCTGTGACTGGCCTCATAAATATAACAGGTTCTGTGATGGAAGTGCTCCTTGGTGTCTGGTCTGTTCAACTCTTCTAACCAGTGATGTGAAGTCTACCTCAAGATTAGAGAAAAACAATCTAATCTAGAAGATATCCCAAGCAGACATTTTTGAATACTTACAAGACAATAAACACAGTATTGTTATTATATTAAGTAACAACCTCTCCTTTCTGAAATGACAAACGTGCTTCTCAACCACAATCATCTTTGGAGTTGTTCTGCCAAAACTGCTAATAAATTAAATCTTTATTGTTAGATGTATTTATGACACATTTTGCTTCATTCATGAACTGCGTGCTTTTTTGGGGGTTTTGTTGTTGTTGTTGTTTAGTACAGTTATGGAATTAGCATACTTCTGTTACATATTTATAAATATTAACTATTATTAACGTCGAGTCACAGGATTAAGTGCTAACCCTGATTATTCTTTTATTGTGCATTTAGTTTACAAGATAACATCTGGTGCAGAGAGTGCCAAACAGCCAGCTATTCTGCAAATTGAGTGCCAGAAGATGACTTTTAAACCAAAGTGTGTGCTGCAAAGACAATACTGCAATGCTTGGACAGAATTCAGAGGATGTGTGCTGCAAGGGGACTGCAGCCGTGCTGTCAGCTGGCAGAAGGCATTCTCCCCCACACCTCTCTTGCAGTACAAACAGGCTTAGGCACCTGCTATTCTCTGTGCTCTTCTCGTAGATATTAACAGACGGATGGACAGAGGACTCCACCGAGTCTCTGACCCTTTCGAGTAACTACCACTCAAGGGGTGTCAATGTGAAGGACCTTGTCTGCTTACTTCCTGCTTGCATTAGGGATAGTTCTAGCTCAGTATAGATCAGGGAAACTGACTCTGTGTGTCTGCTGTTCTCCCCTCTCAAGTCACCACAAGGTGTTCAAGCATAGCCTCCAGGGCATACTGGTCCCATCTGCTGTTAGCTTTGGGCAGGATTTGTCCATTGCTTTAGTGGTTCCTGGCATGGATGCCCAGGAGCCGTCTAGAGATAACAGCACTTCAAAATCCATTTGCAGACTGGTGGTTACTTTCCACTGTTAGCATTCAGGAGCCCACAGTGCCTTCTGAGAGAGCAGTTGTTAAAACACGAGTACTATTCAATAAACACTCTCCTAAGATTAAGTATCTGTGGTTTTCCTATTCTTTTAAGAAGGCAAGTCTGTGGGGGTGTTACTCAACCTGAAAGCAGCTGATGCTGGTTTTCTGTGGAAACAAGGCTGGAATAACAGACTCTTTGGTCTGGCACTGCCCAGAACCAGTAAAACATCTGATGTGAAATCTGTATTTTGGTGGTACAGAAGTCTCTAAATGAGTGCATGTATTCTTTTACAATCTAACAACTTTCTTTACCAGGAAGCTTTATCTTCAGCCTCTGGATGGCCTTGGTATACCACTTGATTTTTTTTGTGATCAGAATAAGTCTTTTCAGCAACTTGAAAGGATCTGAGGGTGTCTTATCTGAAAACTTTTACTGCCATAGAGTAGCATACATCATTTAAACGTATTTATGTTATTATTAAAAAAGAACTGACGTGGCCAAATAACAAATCCATGTGATCTTCTGATGAGCAGTTTGTTTATAGTTGTGGGTGTATCATGTACTAAAGCACGTAAGAATTGAAGAAGCAATAAGTAAAGAATCATTCACATGCAATCAGACAGGTCCAGTTAAAAGCCTACAGACTTGGAGACACTGTAATCCCAGCCCCTCCAGATGGGACAGTGCAAACCTATTATGGCCTCATCAATACTAATATAAAATTTACTTTATTAATTCTTTCTTTTTCTTTCTTTTTTTTTTTTTTAATTGTTTGATTTTTTTTTTTCTATCCCCAAATGTTTCCCTTTTTGTTTCTTTAATTTGGAGCAGAATTCTTGAGTTCATACTGCTCATTCTTCAAGCACTCTGTTCTGGCCCAGAGAGAATTAGTGTAATTCCTGTTACCACAGTGTGGAAAATATTATTGGGAAGGGAGAGAGATGCTTCAGTTGTATTAGAGCATTACAACATTGCCTTAACACTGCATCTTTGGAAAAATAATATGTTTGGAACAATGCTGCATGGAATATCAGCTGGAGTTGACTGTATAGCAGTATGTACCTCATGTTAGATCTAATTTTAATCTGACTGTAGTCAACAAAAAGCAGATGTAGCATTAGCCACATAAGTGCAATATAAATAATAAAGGCAGTCACTTTTCTGGGATAATCTTTCACAAAGCACTTCTTTCCTATTCAATTTTCAGATTGTTATGTTGTTCTAAGGGACTGATGGCAAATGATGAGGACATTTTGATGAGAGTTTATGATTGACATCAGATTTCATTAGAGGCATTAGTAATGAAGAGAAGGTTCACAGGTTGGTCATGGTTCATTCTACCTGCCTGTCTCACTTAGCAACAACCAGGAAATGTCCAGCAATTTTCTGTTTTTATGCTCCTTTTAACATTTTAATATTTCAGATAGGTAAAGTGCAAGTTAATCATGTTTATGCATTAATAAAAGGTACATAAAGTGTTTCAGTTATTCAGTTGAATGAAATTATTTCAGAGATGTGGTAATAACCTTAAGTGATGTTTTGAATACACTTCATATAAATTAGATCCATTAAATAGGACAAAAGTGATGTTTTGTAGGCATCCACTACTAATTGGCATTTTCACTAATTTCTGCAGCCACTCTGAGCACATGCTGGTAGCTCTTCTTCATTTTCCAAATTTTTCCATGCCATGTACCTTGTATTCTGAATCCTACACCTACCCGAATTTTCCCCTCCCAGGCAAAGCCCTCATAGATTGGAAAAACAACCTTTCAAAACCTCAAGGATCATTGAGCTTCTTTCTGAGGTCAGTGTTTTTATTGCCTGTGTGAATTTCCAGATGGAGTCCATCAGGTGCCCAGAGATGAGAGGTATCTCCTTTCATTGCAGTTCCTACTTGCTCCAACCCTATGCAGAGGAGTTTTCAGGCTCACAAGTGGTAGGGGGAATGAATCTGAACATAGTGATTTTTCTGCCCTTTTGGCATGCCTCTGCTGGTACAGTAAAGACTATCTTTTGTCATTTAGATCAGAATGACACATATTGAACTGTCGACCACTCACTCAGGCGTTGCATCTGGAAATAAAACATGCAGAAGAACAAAGGGGAAAGGATTAGCTCAGAGGAAGTGCTGTTTAATTCTATGGTATATATTTTGAAATGTGCCTTTGTGGTAAATTAAGGACATGACTAGTTCAAATAAGGTAAACTGATCTTTATCTGACATAGCAGCCTTCTTCCCCAAAATCAGTGCTAACCCCCATCTAGAGCAAATAATACGATAATCTGTAGTAAATATTTGAACTATTCTTCATCTTCCCCAATAAATTATGATTGCATTAAGTAAATATTTAGCAATTAGATACCATATCTCTTTTGGCTTTTTTCCCCACTTGTGGATTTGACCACACTACAAAAAGACTCAAAGCTGTGTTTGGCTCTCCCAAGCTTTCCACTTTTTTCTGCGTTGAAATTTCCTGTTGTATATTTCTGAACTTGGCAGTGAAAAGGCAGCTTAAAAGCCAGTCTGTGCAGCTTACCAGAGGATAAAGGAAATGAGGAACAAGAACAGTCTATAGCTCCAGTATAGATGTGGTTACGCAGCAGAGCAGGATATTGCACTTTGCAAGTCAGATTTTCTGCACTTCTCCTATAAGCAAACTGGGGGAGAGGGGTGTGTGTGGTAAAAAATCTAGTGGCCATAGATCTTAATATGCTGGAATTTCAGGTGGACTCCAGATTCTGTCTTGAGAGATGAGAAATGCTTTGGCTTTCATTGATTCTTTGGTGCACAACTCCCAGTGGAATTGAACACACAAATAAAAGCATTCTGTTCGGCATGGGCATCTTTAATGTGTCCCTTATTGTAGGCAGAAAAAAACCCACCTTCCTGCATTTTATAACCTTTGGGCATAGCAGGAATAAATATGTACTTGAAAGAACAGTACAAAAGATGAGAAATTTGGTTTTAAATGTAAAAAAAAAATTATATTCCCTTGTCAACTGAAGGTAACAAAGCTTACATACATAGTCATTGTTTTCTCTAATTCTAGACTAGCAGCAGCACTGTACTATTTTAGCCTCCACCCTCAACAATATATCTTGTTCTCTAAAAGGTATTTTCTTTCTCTAGTGAGAACTCTTTTTGTTCCTAAACAAAGCCCTGAAAAGGTCACATTGGAAATTTGAGTTCCAGGTAATTCAAATGTAAACCTAAGTTAAAAAATGATGTGTCTGCAGCTTGCCAAGTGCTATTAGAATCTACAGCGTTAGTTTAGATTCAAGTCGAATAGAGCAGTATCCATTGGGAAATTATGCTTTCCTGAGAAGCATGTATGGATTTTTTCTTCCTGTATACTTTTCCAATAAATATTATGATAGCAAGATTCTGTTTCCCATGAATTCTTTATTTAGGTTAAGTATTATGTGTGAGCTCTGATTTCATGGTTTAATCCTCATCAAAGTAGTTGATTTTTTAGTTTATCTGGTAGAGAATTGTATTAAAACACACAGCAGATTCACATGACAGTCCTAATAAACATGGTTTGTAATAACACAAGTCCAGTTATATAAGAAGGAATAAAAATGAAAATACTTAAAACTTCAGTAAAGGAAGAATTTTATTTTTACTGTTCAGATCCATGGTGGTGTCTGCCACTATACATGCAGACCAGTCTCAGAACACAGGAAAAGGTTTTCTGTTCTTCTTCTCTGATTCCTTTGCATTATGCATCTGAGACAAACAAAAATATTCTGTACCTGCATTTAAATCAGAGTAGTCGTAGGTGAAAATAGAGTGGGATGAGAATTTTGACAGCTCATACTCCATAGAAGAGCTCCAGAATAAGAAACAATGGCTCATTGTTTATTTTATTAATTACTAAGGCCCAAACCTATTCTATTCTAAGCTTACCTTTTGACATACAGACCTCCCTCCATTTCTAGATACAAGCTCATTAGCTGGATGTGATTATCTTTTTCAAGATTAAACCTCATGTTCCTTGTTGTGTTTCTGAAGTCCAGCAAGTACAAATTCAGTCCTAAGAGATTTCCATCAGCACAGCTCTCTCTACTCCTATGGGATATGTGGGTGCATAACATCTTATAGGCTGTGGTTCACTCTGGTCTTTGGAAGCTGGTTGTCCATCCTTCAGTGCAAAAGCCATCTGTTTATTGAAGAAGAGTAAGGTAACTAATAGCACTGAAAAGTACATCCATATAAAGGTGACTGACATAAATTGTGGGGTTGGGAGTTTTGGTCCAGACAGACTTTGAATGCAATGTCAGAGTTGCAGAAGGGCTTCCTGTGCCTGGTGCTATACACCTGAAGATGCTGGCATTCAGAGTATGAATGAAATTCTTCTCCTGTGTATTTTGCACTCAAAAGAGTGGCAAATGTGAAAAGTGTTAAAACTAATACACAGAATAGAATGGAGGATTCATGTTGCTAAGCATCACTTAAAAGACTGTTCTTCTCTGAAAAGTGTTGGTAAATACATTGCTATTTGACTCAGGAGATCTAATCCCAGAGCGTATTCAATATGCTGTCTTCAAATGCTAACAATAAAAATAAACGATTTTTTTTCCCCTTGTATTTTATTTGTGTTAGCACATCACAGTCAACATCACTAAACACAAGTTCTTTATTCCTTTTTACCTGTCAATAGCATAGTTCAGCATGTTCTGTTTACAAAGCTAAAATCATCTGCATTGTGTGCCAATGCACTGGATATTGCACAGCCAAGGCACTGGATATTGCACAGCCAAGGCGGGGTGAAGAACAAAAGGCTGGAAAGGACACAAGTGGGCAAATTGGACTCACGCAATTACTGTTTACTATCAGAACTAGACAGAAGTTTTTTCAACCAATCTAGAAAATACCAATTTGATGAACTGGAAGTCTTTCATCTGGAGCACATAGGGTTTGATCATCTTTAGGAGCAGCAATCCTCAGCCCAACTGAGAACATCAATTCTGCCATGATTTGTGGCTGTAGCGCTATGATCTATAGAAGATGTGAACATTTTCTGTCCAAGAAATGTGTAATCAAGGAACCCAGACATGTGTCATGGTTTCTGACTCCATTATAGAGACATGGAAGCCAAGCAAAACCCACCTTGTTCCAAAGCTTTTGAACATATATGTGAGCTGGAGTCAAGAGTGTGTTTAATGTGGTCATACAATGATTATGTCTGAGAGCAACACACAGGAATCATTCAGCAGCTTAAGCATAGTTCTATAAAATTTACTAGTCCCATTGCCTTGGACTTATCTGGGAGTGGAACAACAAAGATGCAGAACTTGGCATGATGAATATGAAGCACCCTATCCCTGAGAAACAGGAAAGAGAGAAAGGTTTTTGTGGTATTCCCTAAGCTGCTAAATTGACATGTTCAATTGAAGTCTACACAAGATAGTCATAATGATACTATTTAAAGAAAGTTTTTGTGCTGTCAGATAAGGAAACAAACCAAAAGTGCCCAGCTTTATGCTGCTTCTTTCTCTTCTGATAAGGGTAGACTAAGTTGCATCCATCCCAGGTGACTAAAGAAGATTTATAGGGGCAGGTAAAGAGATAGGAGTCCATTTTCAAGATGCAGCTCTGCAAATTCCTGGATGTTGTCCTAACAAAAACATGGTACATGCTACCACTATTATCAGAGGCATAAAAGGTTTTTAAACCCTGCCTGCATTAATGGGGGCAAATAAAGGCATTCTTCAAGAGTGAGAAAGAACAATAGAAAAAGTAGACTTCTGAAGTCCATTGTTAGGGAAAAACAATGGCCCTGGCATCTGCAGATAAAGATATTGAATGACTCCTAATGGTGAAATGTGATTTTATTAATTGGGACTCCCTATCAAAACCCAGTAAAAATTTGCCAGAGTACTAAGAGAAGAGTTCATGTCCCTTGTCACCAGGATTACTTTGTAGGTAGAATATCCCCCGTGGGCAGCCTGGGACACAGCAGCACAGCTCCAGGCCTGAGTAATATCCATTGCAAAGCACAGATCATTTCAACTTTACTCCTCTGAAACCCCTAAAGAAGTACAACTGGCAATTTTTTGGCCTTCCAGATTTTTCAGCAATAAATGAGTTGAGTGACTGAAACACATCTCAGTGCAGCCTACAGGTTTTTGGGGGTGTATATATGCTTGCTCCTTTACAGAAAGAATATATGCCAGAACCTCATCAAGGGCAAAAATCTCCCTGCCATGTTTACAGAGCAGCAGACCTCATGTTGTCATCTGTCCCCTATGGCTTCACAGCATCTGATTTGACTGCTCATCTAAATGCAAAGATGAGTTATGGCATTTTATATTTATCTCTTTCCCAACCTGTGTTGCCCTTTTACTCTGAATGTCAAGTCTTTCATGAAAATACATCTGTCATCATGTGTAGATGCTTCTTGTTCTTAGGCTTTCCAGACACTTGCATGTTTTGTAACACGTCCCAAACCTTTCTTAATGAGCATGGGTGAAAATTGCAACTCAGAAATGTAAGACAGAGTGGCTTTATTCATGATTCAAAGTATGAGTTGGCTGGTAAGATCTCAGCATCAAGGAGAAAGTTTGATAAGGTTTCAGGTGCTTAAGTAGTTTATCCCAGAAATGTGTCTCTTGGTAACAAATTTACTGAAGTAGTGGAATTGTTCCATTTACCTATTACTATGTTACAGCATCAAAGAGAGAAGTGAAGTGGGAACCAGCTGCAGTGCTGACACCATTTAAGAAGTGTTTTTATCAAGGATTTACTGCTGGGAAGCTACAAGCTCTAGTGTATGTATGTGTATATGCATGTGTATACATGCAGAAGACTGGCTTTTCTGCAGAGCAGGTGCTGTTCTTTGACCCATGCAAGACACAAAGTCTTCTGTGGCCTCTTAGTCCAGTCCTGCACTGTGATGCCATTAGGATTTTGTGTGGCTGGCTTGATTGTGGACCTTGTGCACCACTAGCTTAGAAACACAAGAGCCCGTAGAACACCTCCACAGTGGTCAGTGATTGTCCCAGGCTTTGTACTTGAGACCTCTAACACAGCAGCCTAGGAGTAACTTGCACAATATGTCTTTAGGAACTGCAGCCACTGCACAAGTGATTATCACTGTCAGCTGTTAATTTTCTCACATTTTAAATCTTGCCTCCATGCTTTTCCATTACTATCTTGAAGAACTGTGATCCTCTTGAGTTGCTGTAGCCTGACCAGGTATGCATTAGCAAAAGGGCAAATACTGAACACGGTGCTCTGATGAATTTTTATGTTTCAGCTGGTTTTCAGGAGGAACCCATAAAGCAGATAAATTTAGTCTGCAAACAAAGAAACTATAAAGCAGTCACAGATGTTGTTTCATTTTAAGCACAGTGTCAATAAGAGTATTCATAAAGCTTTTATGGACTCTGTACCTTTTTTCTGCAATGTTATAGAAAAAAATTAATAACCCTTTCATCATAAAAAAAAGTACAGAATTTTGCCCTGCTTTCACGGTGAAAGAAATAAATTCTAAGTGTATCTCTTCTGTTCCTTATATGTGCATCAGTATATGACTCCTGGTAGCCTGTAAAAATAAATGTTGACTTTTGCATCATCTGTGATTAGTTAGTCTCACAGAAGATATGAAAATCTTGACCATGCAGCCGCTTCAGACATACAGTGACTGCAGTCACCTGTTCAGGAGTAACAGAATAGCCTCTCTTCTCTTATGAACATATTATATGTAGGTGCATCATGTTTGCATAGACATAAATAAGCACAGTGATGCCTTATGGTACTCAGAATATTTTTTTTTTTTCATCCCAGGAATTAACATTTTTAAGTTTTTGAAGGATTTCAGCTTTTATTGCAAAAGATTTTACAAATTCTCATTGAGCCTTTTGTAGTAAACTACTACTGACGGTGGTTAGATTAGCAATTTGACATCTGCATATTTGTAACAATAATTTTTATGCATGAAACAGAATATGAATTATTTTAAGCTACTGCTTCCAATGCTGCATGTCTTTCACAGAAGTAGGAGCAGTTTCTAAGTGAATACAAGTTGTATTCTATCAATTATAAAAAACAATACCGTATTTGAAAGCTATTTCCTACAATCTAATCAGGGTGTCTGTAAAAAATAACTGCCCTCAGTGTTCACAAGTAGTTACTGGGTATGTAATTGTGTTTAGTACCCGATTCATCTTCTCCAGCTGAGAAGCAGATATGTTGTGGACTAAAATGAAAGATCTATCAGAAAATTCAGAGTAACTCAAGTTTGCTAGACTTCTTCCACTTTTCGTCTCTGCAAGGATTTCTGCCATGAAGAGAACTTTCAAAAATCCACAAGTATATGAAATAAAATTTCCATCTGTCATACCAGCACTTTCTAAACATATTCATGTTGTGGATAAGCTGTACACATTTTTCAAGCTATCCTTTGTGGGAGCTATTTGCAGAGGTCGTGCAGTAGGAAAAGCCATGAGGTTGATGTTCTGATGAAACAAAGGAACATCTCTTTTCAGTTTTGCATTGTACAGTGTTCTCAGTTTGAAATGATAAGGCTCAGTAAAATGGTGCACTGAACAGTCTTATGAAAAACTGCTTCCTCAGTCTGGCCTTAAGTGGTCCATCTGTAAGCTCTCTCAGCAAATAGTAGTGACTGAAGCAAGAAGGTAGAGACCTTCATTCAGAAGGTAAAGTGAAATACTGAGAAAGTTTCGAATTTGTGTGTCCTTCAAAGTTTATTAAAATTGACATACTGCAAAATCAGAACAGCTTGGTCCTTAAAAAAAGAAATTATTGCCTATCTGCCAAGCTCTAGCTAACTTGGTGGCTTTTTTAATAATATGCAGTCCTGTTTTGGTTTCAGGGGATTTATGGTTGGTGGGGTTTTTTTGTGTCTAGACAACTTAGCTGCCCCAGTGCACTGAAAATCTTTGTTTCTTTAAAGATGTTGCTTAAAAACCTCTCAAGATCCTCAATCTTTACTAATATAGCAGTTGTGGTGATAATCCAATCACTCAATTAGGAAGCTGGGGAGAAAAAATAAAGTGTTTCTTAACATTTAATTGTGTAGATTACACAAACCTCTTCATCGTATTCAGAAAATAACGAAGTTTAGGGGCTTATGTTTTTAGAAGAAAATAAATTATAGTAGAGAAAGTAATTATAGAAATTATAGATGTGTATTAATAATAATTACAGTGGAAATTTCCTGGGCAGAATCCCATGCTTAATTTCTTATTTTTTGGCATTGAGTTAATGCTGAGGTTTTATATTTAAATCCCCTTTCTCCTTGCTTCCTTCCTTTCTTTTCCACCCCAAGCCCCCCTTAAGAAGCAGAAAAAGCTATAAATGTTTTAATGATGGCTTTGTGGTACTAACCCACTTTAGAACCACCTTTAAAGCTGTTCCCAAATACCTCAACCTTGCTAAATCACTTTAACAGTACATTCTTATCTGTGTATCTGTCAAAGTAGGTAGTCATGGAGGCTTATCTGTGCATGTTCAATATCCTAAATCTGTCTAAGATAAGGGCAACAAGGAAAAAGGAGTAGAAAATTGCAAGGTGTATGAAAATGTTAGAAATCCTGAGATAAATTTCTTTCTGTGTAAACCCCTTTAATTTTAGTGATTTTGGTCTCTCTGTTTGAAGGGGTGACCGGTGGGTTTCATTTTGCCCATGTTTGGACTTTTCCAATGCAGATTTCTACAATGACTGTACTTGCCTGAAGTTCTCGGCATAGCTAGAGAAGTGGGCATGCCTAAAATAGGTCAGATGAGTTGACTGCCAAAACCCACTCACTTCTCTCTTGTGCCTGTAAAAAAAGCCTCAGACAAGCACCTCAATTGTAAATATCTGCTTTGCAAGTATCCAGTGTTCAGCAAGATGAACCACACTCATACTGTCTCACAGATACTGATTAGCAAAGCATATTAAGCAACAGGAGACATGTTAAGTGCTGCTGAGATACAAAGTTCCTGCTTTAAAAAAAATCACTGTCAGATCAGAATGACAGAAGAAGAGTGGAACAATGGCAAGATTTTATGTCTTTTGCAGGTGGGGAAATAAAGGCATGGGTAACAGAGGTTAAACCTGTTTTCAATCATCTGGAAATTAACCATACTTGAGGTTAATGGGAAGTCTGAAACACAGAAATTCCCCAAATCTGTCTGTTCCAATTGAGCTTGACCAAATTATATTGACCTATTTTTGGTGTCCAGGCTGAGATATTGATTTTTCAGGGTATTTTTGCTGTTTCAGAGAACAGGACATTTTCATAGCATTTTTTATGTTCCAAACACAGTGGATGATGGTTTCAATCTACAGCTGTGCTCCTGCCATGCCACCCCCAACTCAAAATCATCTGATTTGTGTGGCTCATTCAACATCCCAGAGAGAACTTATAACAGCCAAATGCAGAAACTGAATCTCCTGGCTGAAATCCCACTGTCTTCACATACAGTCTTTTTGTTGTAGTTCCACCTCCTATTCCTAAAATACCTCTGGTCTTCTGCAACCAGCTGCAAGTCCTGCAGGAAATAAAATCGTCTTCACTAAACCTAATCAATAAAAATAACATATACTGAACTGCTGAATGCATCAGACATTAACATACAGTCCTATTCATAATCTATAACATAATTATAGGGTATCTAATAAAAATTGCTGACGATGGGGTATTGCTCAGCTCCTGGGAGCTTGAATTAAGGCTTCTTTCATGTATCTTCTTTTAAAATTCAAACTAAGAAGAGGTACAAACTGCTGCTCACAGACTAACCATAGGTTGAAATGCCCAGATTCGAAGTTCTTATCTCACCCATTTGAGTTAGCGGAGCAACTGATGGTACTAATAAGCTGTCTGTTCTCTGTGGACACCAGACATTAAAGAAGGACTAAGACAGACATTTTCCTTGTGAATTTTAGAAGTGTTTTGTAAAAATGGAGGAAGTGAGAACTCAAGCTCTCTAGGATCAATCCCAGACTCTGAAATGAAACATGTAACCGTTACTTACAGACTTGTTTGATTTTTGTAGCTTCCAAGCTGCTGATAATTCTGCCACTCAAACATTTCCTCCCCAACTCTCATCTCTCTTTTTTCTTTTCTTTTTTTTTTTACTTTCTGCACCTGGTCCCTCTTCCATCCACTATTTACTTCTTTGCACACAATCAGGATGAGTAGGTTTAGTCTGCTCTATTTAAATCATCTGCAACATAGACATTGACATTTGAGCTAGCTTCTCAGGGCTTCCTCAGTATTCTTTGAAGAGAAATAAGCTTTTCTGTGGTCAACTCATACCATCATAAAATACACAACTGAGATCAGATAAATCAGAAATATACATCTAATGTCAGATAGCCCTTAAGGAGACCATCTTTCCACTGACTGTAAAGGATCTGTTCCAGACCTGAATGTCTCCTCTTTTAGGAAGCAAAAGCTAGGGCCCATGAATACTATCTAGAGGTTCCTTTTCTCCTACAGCAACTGGACATTAATGCAGGGAAAAAAGTGTCCAGAAAGCAAAAGATTCTTTGTGGTCTTAGTGGTAGTGCACACGATGAGTAGGGGTGGTCCTGGAATAAGGTCAGTTTAATACATGGATTTACAGTTGGAAGACAGGAGCTTCCTGGACTGGGGCACACTCAAGTGCATCCATCATCTGTGGAGAATTTGGTACTACCAAAAGTCCGTATGTATGAATATGTATGAATTCTCTGCTGAGGACAGGCAAAGAACATTTCTCAGACCCCAGCTCTATGCGGACAAATTTGAATAGACTCTCACAAATGTAGTAAACGTAGCCTTGCTTGACCCTGCTCAATATGTATGTTTTTCTAGAGACAGTGGAATATTTTAGCAAAAGAAAATGTACAGAAAAATAAAATCTCTGTCAACTTTGTTCTCAGAAACAACCCAATTGTTTAGATGAACTTGCTCAAGTTGATTTTAATTTTTGATCTTCAGGAAACAAGGTGACAGGACAGGATAGGTGAGGGAGATCAACCCCAGGCAGTTACGTCACATGGAAAACTTCAGCCTTCATAGGTGATGAAGTTCTAAACTACAAACAAAGTTCTACAGCACAGACTTAAATATGCATGCCACTAGAGTAGTTTATGTAAAATATGCAATGTATCATTTTCTGTCACTACAATCCAAGATGTAAGAATAGAATCTGTATTTTCAAATGGGATTCGATTTATGATCTTGAGCAGCCCACTGTCATAACTTACTTTCCCCATGTTCTTCACAGATTCTAAGAGGAGGCAAGCAAAAATGTCTGGCTTTTCAACCTGCCTCCATTTTCAATCCATCCTGCTTTGCTCTTAAAATATCAAACCTTCTGGGAGTCTCTCTACATGACATGGCCTATAAAAGGTATCAATAACAACAGGAGTTCATGCTGTGGAAGGGTACTGTGATTGCAATTGCCTGGGATCTGGAGGTTCTTTATGGAGAAGGTGAATGTTCTCTAGTCTGGTTCTCTTGGGTATATTCTGTGTCTCCCTAACAATTCACCACTTCTAGAATGAGCTTTTTTTTTATTTGTTTGCTTACTTACTTTTAAAAATGACTGCATAGAAAACAATGCACCTCCATAAGTGGCAGAATACTGGATGTATTCTGGCAGAAGTGAAATGTGAAAAGAAGTGGAAAAAAAAAAATGCTACTGACAAATAATTTAAGAAATTATAATAATAGATTAAATATCGTACATACATCCTTATGTTAGTCTCTGATTTAAAGCTTGATGACCACACACTTGGACTGCATTCCCAACAGTTATCAAGAAGACCTATATCTTCCTGTGTACATGAAATAAGATGTGTTTGTATAGCTGTAAGTCTTGGTTTTGCAGCGTAGCTTGGTACTCATAATAGAGGAATAAATACAAGTTTTATGCTAGATAATTTTAACAGCATTTGAAAAATAGGATATAATAAAATATAAACATATTTTAAAATATAGGCATGTATTTTCTTTACTTGCATGCATATATTTCACCTCTGTATACAGTGACAGCTTGCTAAGGAAAAGCACATTTGCAACATAACTTCCCTGTAATCATTTATTTCTTTCTACTTTTCAAACTATTCCTTTTAAATAACTCTAAAATAACCTCACCAGAAAAATGCTTCTGTCTCATTGTTTTTGGCATTGTGCCATATTAAGATATTTCTAGTTGTCTATTCTCATTTTGCAGTTCATATCATATATGAACACCGAAACTTAACTGCCCAAAGCACTATTCCCTGCCTTCTGCAGGTGTTTAACTTCCGTATCTCAACACTGAAATTTATGAGAGTTGCAAGTAATGGGCACCCCTTCAAAGATCATGCTACAAATTTAGATCAATTATTCCCACTAATGAATGCATCTGTGAATATCCTGCACCAAACTGCATGTTAATGGTATAAGCACTATGTTAGTATGAATTAATTTTTTTGAAAAATGAGTAATTGTAGAAATAATTGTAGTCTCAGAAGGCCGTATGACCGTTTAGATGTAGACCTCTGTAATTCACAGAATGACAGAAGGTTTTGAGTCAGAAGGGACCTTTAAAGGTCATCTGGTCCAACAACGCTGCAGTGAGCAGGGACATTTTCCACTTGACCAGGTTGCTCAGAGCCCCATCCAACTTGACCTTGAATGTTTCCAGGGATGGGGCATTTCATGCATTACATGGGATTCCTTGTATGTTTGTACTGCTAGTTATAACAAAATGACACGCTCCTAAATGACCCCTTTCTGTTACAGGTATTAAATAACAGCTCAATACAAACTAGAGATAAAATAAAACTTTTAAATGCTGTCATTTTATATACATTAAGAAATATCTGTCCTCAAAGCTGTTTCTCCTAATGCTTGGAAAAATTGTTACTGGAGTATTTTTTGTGATAACACAAGCCCCAGAAGGCTGCTTGAACTCTGGGATATCTGAGCATTTTAATTCATATCAGGAGAGCTGTGCTCCAATTTATTCCAGCCTTGGCACTGGTTATGAAAACACTCCTGCCAACCCTGAACAAACCACCTAATCCAGTCCAACCTCACCAGAAAAATTTATCCTTCATGTGGCACTGGAAAGCACTCAGCCACAGCCAGCCTCTTAGAAGCTTGGCTTTTTCAAAGGGCATGACAACTAGCTCTTCCAAAATACCCAAGTACTCCATTTCTGTACAGAGACAGTTCTCACTCTTAAAGGCATCAGCTAAATATTTCACTACCACCACCAGAGGATCCACTTGGAGCTGAAAACGCCTTTTGTGCAAGGTGTTTTACTTTAACCACGTGCACTCCTCGTCATCAGAGCTGTCACAGAATTCTAGAGCTGTGCCCAAATCCCACAATCCCTCTCTCTCTCCCTCCCTCCCTCCATCCCATGCACTATAGAGTCAAACTGAGAGAAAAATCTTAAGGACTGCAGGTGTCTGGTGGTGACTGTGGGTCCTCCAAGCTACTAGAACCCTCTTTGGTATCACATTTTCCTCCTGATGACAACCAGTTTGGCACACTACTTAAATGGAAACACAGCTGCACCTGGATACGCTTTCTATAGCTGCAGGCTCTCTCCATCACAGCAGAATTACTATGCTTTCTTAAAAGCCATCCCCACAAAAGACTTCAGAGTTCAGACCTTGCAGACAGATAAGCTCTGGTAGGTCTAATTTGCAGCAGTTTAAGACCTTGCAATATTGAATTATTGTTTGGTAATTCAATAATAATTCTGTGAGGTCACTGTCCTTAAAGTAAAGAGCAGCAGAAGAGGGATCATGTGCTTATACCTGATTAGCCCCCTCACAGAGGCTGGCATTTTAACTTGTACCAACAGAGGAGGTGGTTATGTGATATTATGGGTGAGATGAGTATTGAAGAAATTAGATATAGGCACATGTCTCCTCTGTTACAGAGCAAGGCAGGAAAAAAAGGACAGTAACAACAGTAGTATAAGGAATCAACCGACCTTTTGCCATCAGGAGCTGGAGATTTGGATATATATTTGTGATTTATGTACCAACCCGTTAAATAGTATATCTTACAAGAGGTCTTTTCCTTGTTTCCCTAGAGTCACATCTACACCACTTCAGTGTCTACAAGAAATTGAGGCTTTTTGTTCTTTCTAAGTGCATAGGAGGACTGCAACAACTGGATTCTTCTTCCTTTCCTTCAGTAGCATCATAGAATCATAGAATGATTTCAGTTGGAAAAGACCTTAAAAGATCATTTAGTTCCAACCTACCTACCATGGGCAGGGACACCTTCTACTAGACCAGGTTGCTCAAAGCCCATCCAACCTGTCCTGGAACACTTCCATGGATGAGGCATCCGCAACTTCTCTGGGCATCCTGTTCCAGTGCCTCACCACCCTTATAAGGAAGAATTTCTTCCTTATTTCTAATGTAAATCTACCCCCTTTCAGTTTATTGCATTTAAATCATTATCGTCTATGTAAATTGCTGAAGACAGAAAATGTGCACAGCTGTTGAAGATACTACAGGTTTTGAAATCAGCAGGGTAGTAGAAGTATAAATAGTTGCCTGGTTTTGTTTGCCAGTCCTTTGATACTAGTAAAGATGCAGGTAGAGAAACATCCCTCTTCTTTTCAGATCCCAGTCTGATTTCCCAGAGCTGGGAATTAATCCTCTCACCATTTTTTTTGCATTTAACATGAGACAATTCATGTTAAGCCACTGGTGGGCACCAGGGGCGAGTCTAAACACAGTTATTAAACTGTCCCTTTCTTAGTACTCAACATGTGTTAATTTGTCAATGCAGATTAGCAAAGCAATGGGCTGGGATGTTGATGGTCATTTTTGTCCAATGTCATCTCTCTAATGCACCTTTACAACCTCAGCATTGCTAAAGGACTGTATGCTAAAAAGTATGCTAAAATGTGCTTTAAATCTCTTTTAGAGAAAGGAGATAACTTTGGAGAGCCTCACATATAAAAACAACTATATATATATATTGCTTACAAAAGCCAGAAGGTCACTAAGTCGAAGTCTTTGATTGTTTTTAACTGAGTTTTCCTTCAGAACACCCCCAAGTGATTTGACTGTGCAGTTCTATGGGTTTATCACTTGCCAAGTTTCATATTTGTAAAAATCAAAGCCCTTTTTTTTTTGAAGACAACTAGCAAGCATAGAAAATACCCTTTGCACTGTTAACTACACAAAAAATGACCCAGATTTAATTCATTTTGAAAATTTATTTGTGTCAAGAAAATATTCCCAGGCTGAATGAAGTATTCTTTGCCAAATGCAGTCTGCAGTGAGAGTCTGCAGGCCAAATTCTGAAACCAGTGTAAAACATGGCTTGTTAAGAGAAATCCTGGTATTACCTTTGCCTACCTATATGTTCATGGGTATTGTAGAGATGTTTGCATTCAAAATCAATGTTTTTGCTTAGTAGATGCATCATTTTATGAGAGTTTTAAAATTTCTTCATTAAACTCAAGTTTATGCCTCCCCAAATCAATATTTTTTATTGATAGTGAAAATAAGATAGAGTCATTGAAAACAGACAGTAAAACCTGTATGCATAGGACAGTTTACTTACTGGTTATGCTAAGAAAATGTGTGATTGTTATAGTTTTGATGAACTGTCCAGATCCTGTTTATATAGTGGATTTTTCATCCTGCAGTGTTCATACAGTATTTCACTGCACGCTTCTTATCTGAACCCTGGGGTCCTCTATAATTCTTGAATCTAAGAGTAGAGGCATGTCAGACATAAAAAAGGAAATGTGGAACGTGAGGTTTTGAGGAGTATTTCAGGTGGTTTTGAAAAATATATCATAGTTAATAACAAGAAATGCTGCTCTAGGGTAAAGAAAAAATAAGGAGTGAGAAGTGAAGATATTCTTCAAAAGAGGTTTTAGCTAGGATAGGAGAGACAGAACATGTGCAAAATGAAGCCACTAATATGCCCGTGGATAATGAGTGAGTTACATTTGGGGAATGGACGTTAAGAAATGTGTGTTTCAGTGAGGATGGGTGGAGAGAGGTGACAGGAATCAAACCAAATAGTGGATATCAGATTATTGGGTTTGCAGTGTCTGTGTGGGAGAAGAACGTCTTCCTGTTAGTCTTATCCTATGGCTAAGGATGGGATGAGAGTAGCGTGAGTGCAGCAGAATAATGGAAGAGGAGGATATTGAGTGCATAGTCAGAGCTTTTTTAATCTATTGCTTGTTATTCAACTCTGAGTAGGATATTAGAGCTGTAGTGATGATGTGAGCTTCAGGATGAATTTTGAGGGATGAAGTTTTCATTTTTTGCAGTGAAAATTTTTAGTCACATGATACTTAATGGAAACCATGTGGCAGTGGTGGCTGAGAGCTTGTGTCTGTCTGCTTGAGAATGTGCCCTTTTTTCCAGAGCTTTGAAATGGAACAGTCTATAGTTTAAACTTTGTACATCATGATTTTGTGAATATGATGCATTTGACAGACCTTATGAAATTGCACCTCAGAATACCTAACTCCTTGGTATGTGAATGCTCTAGAATAGAGTGCAATAAAAGGCAACTAGTCTTCCTGTACTCTGTGTTTTTCTTTAAGTGGAAGTGATGTTAAAAGTGCATGTTTTACTTTTGACTGTGCTCTTTTCGTGTTGCTCCCTTCCATCCTGTCCTCATTTTTGAGGCCAATGGCATGTTGTTCAACAAGGCCAAGTGCCGGGTCCTTTACTTGGGTCACAACAACCCCCTGTAATGCTACAGGACTGAGGAAGAGTGACTAGAAGTCTGCCTGGTGGAAAAGGACCCGGGGGTTCTGGTCAACAGCCAGCTGAATTTGTGCCAGCAGTTTGGCCAGG
The DNA here is from genome assembly GCA_024605025.1 of Megaceryle maxima. NCBI lineage: Eukaryota > Metazoa > Chordata > Aves > Coraciiformes > Cerylidae > Megaceryle > Megaceryle maxima. The sequence continues at coordinate 60,042 of JANHGN010006655.1, read as the reverse complement.
TGGCCAAGAAGGCCAACTGTATCCTGGCCTGTGTCAGAAATAGTATGGCGAGCAGGACTAGGGAAGAGATCATTCCCCTGTACTCGGCTCTGGTGAGGCCACACCTCAAAGTACTGTGTTCAGATTTGGGCCCCTCACTACAAGAATGACACTGAGGTGCTGGAGCATGTCCAAAGAAGGACAACAAAGCTGATGAAGTGTCTAGAACACAAGTCTTATGAGAAGCAACTGAGGGAACTGGGGTAATTCAGCCTGGAGAGAAGGAGGCTCAGGGAGACCTTAGTGAACTCTACAACTACTGGAAAGGAGGTTGTAGGGAGGTGGGGGTTCATCTCTTCTCCCAAGTAACAAGTGATGGTATGAGAGGAAATGGCCTCAAGTTGTGCCAGGGGAGGCTTAAACTGGACACAAGGAAAACTTCCTTTCCTGAAAGTGTTGTCAAGCACTGGAGCAGACTGGCCAGGGAAGTCTTTTGAGTTACCATCCCTGGAGGTATTTAAAAGATGTGTAGACATGGTGATTAGGGATATAATTTAGTGGTGGACTTGTCAGTTCAGTGCTTGGTCTTGATGATCTTAAAGGTAATTTCCAAACAAAACCATTCTGTAATTCTATGACACTCAAGCTTGCTAATAAGATTATCTCAATTTTAAATACTTGAACCTGGAATCACTTGGACCTCATTTCCATAAATGTTTGCTACCTGTAGATCCTCACAGAAAGGGTAAGGCTGGCAGACTTCTCTGGAGATCATACAGTCCAATCCCTTGCTCAGAATAGATCAGCTACAGTACACTACCTAGGACCATGTTCCCTTGAATGTTAAATATATCCAAGGGTGGTGCTGCCACAGCCTCTTTGGGTGTCCTGTGCCAGTGTTTGACCATGCTCACAGTAAAACAAAACAAAACAAAACAAAAACATCCTTATGTTTATATGGATTTTTCTGTATTTCAATTTGTGTCTTTCTTGTCTTGTCCTGTGACTGGGCACAGTCTGGTTCAATCTTCTTTACTCTCCCTGCCATCACGTATTTATACATGTTAGTAAAATGCCTTGAGCCTTCTCTCCAGGCTGAACAGTCTCAGCTCTCTCAGCACCTTCTCATATCAAAGACGACCCAACCCCTTCATCATCTCTATGGCCTTTTGCTGGACTTACTCTACATGCCCATGTCTGTCTTGTACTGGCATCCCAGAACTGGACCCAGCACTCCAGATATGCCTCACCAGTGCTAGGCAGAGGTGAAGAATTAACTCCCTCAAACTGCTGGTGAACTTCTGCCTAATGCAAGTGCAAGGGACTGTTGGCCTTTGCTGCAAGGGGGCATTACTGACTCACAGTCAACCTATTCTTCATGTCCCTCAGGTCCTTTTCTACAAATCTTCCTTAGTTGAACTGCATGAAATTCTTTTATGCCCATTTCTGCAGCCTGTCCATATCCTTCTGGATGGCAGATCAACCCTCTAATGTACCAGTTACTTCTCCCAGTTTTGTATCCTCTGCAGACTTGCTGAGGGTGCACCCTGCCCCATCATCCAGGTCATTAATGAAGATGCGGAACAGCACCAGCCCTTTTATTGACCCCTGGTGTTGGTCACAAGTGACCATTCTCCAGCTAGACCTTGTGTGACTGATCACAGCCCCCTAGACCCAGCCGTTCAGCCATTTTTCAGTCTACCAAATTGTCCTAAACTCTCAGCATCCTTGGAAATCTCGTGCAAAGTTTCTCACAGTGGCTCAAGCCTTCCCCTCATTGTCCGAAGTCATGCAAGAAATTCTTGCACAGCTACAGAATAAAACAAGATTTCCTGTGTTTTGGATGTTAAAATTCCTGTCTCTGCTACCTTTACTGGACAGAATTATAATGTAAACTTGTATCTGCAGGTCTTTTCTTTGTCATAGTCTCTTTTCCCAACTGTATTTTAAATATGAGTTACGATTTTTTAATAATCCTTTGTGTTTTTCCATTGTGGGCAATTGAAGAGGTCAGAAAATGTAATGCATGAGAACATCCTGCCTTTGGACAGCTGCACCATCACAAGTGTGTTTTCATCCAAAACGCCACTTCTAATGAAAGTAGAAATAAACAAACATGAGGAAATGCTGCTTCAAACCATTCACACTGCTTTTGTTAAAGCCTCGTCTGAGGAGGGACTGGCTGAAACAGACTGATCACAACCTTGCTAAGAAAAGGTGGTGGGAAGTATGTGGGAGAGTGTAGCAATGGACACAGCTCCATGGGTAGTACAACTACACACATTCACGCCCAGTAAAGGCACAGCAGTTAGTTGGATTTCCTAGCTTCTGAATATATTTATAATTGCATAGTCATCACTTACTTTCAATACAGAACTGGTCACTTGTATTTTAGATTGCCTTAGGAGTGGTGAAACCTTTCTTGTCCTCCAGACCTGACTGATACCTCTTGCCTGCAGTAATAATTTTCTTTCCTGTGTGACTCCCAAGCATGTTATGTGCTTTGTCCTAAGAGAGAGAGTGAAAACACTGCTTCCCTTGGGTCTCAGGATTCTCTCAATAAGTTTCAATACTTGTCCTTTATAGACACAAATAGACATTGATTAATCTTTTCTGCTTGGGACTCAATTCTGATGCCCCAGAAGACTCCAAGAATTATTTATTTATTTATCAGTACTTTAAAGGGGAGGAACCCTGAAAAAAATCACACTGGGAGAGACATATATATGTATGTGTGCATGCATACTTTTTAAGAGCGTTTATTTAGTCCTACTCCCTCTCATACCTAAGAAATAGAGCCTCTGCCTCATGTGGTTCAGAGACACTGCAGTAGCTGCAGTAGCCCCATCCATGATGGTCCACGTTAGGACAGGCTGCTCGAGTGAGAGAACTGGGCATGTCCCTGATGGATGCGGTGCGAGCACTAAAGAAGAAAGGTACGCTTTGAAACAGTATCACCTTGAATTACTTTCTTAAGAGGTCCGTTCAGTGCTGCCATCACATATTAGTTCAGTCATTTTACTTTTACAGGTCACCTTAGCATTTTCAGGTGAAAAGCTTGACGTTGAGTGCCTCTGGCTTGACTGGTGCCCTCCATACCGCAGCTGGAACAGGCGATGGCTGCAGTAGGTGCAGCAAAGGACCTGTGTTTTCCACATCTCTGAGTTAAAGGAGCTTCCAGTTATAACTCTTTAACCAGGGAGTGCTTACAGGTTTCCTAACAGGAGATTCTTGGAAGGGGTGAGCTTTTGAGAAAATAAATGAGAACTATAGTGTTATTCTTTTAGGCTGCAATTATCTGAAGTTGTTGTCAATAGAAATAGTTGCATACATTTGTCTTCATTAATCATTTCAAGGTGTTGCTTTTTGATGCAGCCAGCCCTAGCAGTTCACAGGCACTTTAATTTTCCAATTATTGTACCTGTGGCTCAGAACAGATACTGATTAGTTTCACATTTTGCTCTGTGGGCAGCTTAATGTTCTTGTCACCTTACATTGAGTTTTAAATGTGCAGAGTGTAAGAGAATGTCAGGTGCACTCCCAAACCTTCTGGGTCAGGCTCAGCAAGTTATGATGTTTCCAGGTACTGTACTGATACTTTTCTGAAAGATGGATGAGAGAACAAGGTATGGTTTTAGGATCCTATCACAAAAGTAACGATTCCGCTTGTAAAGTGAGTGTGAGTGATTTTATGTTGTATTCTTTTCCAGACAATTTTTTAGCTGGAGATGAAGGCAATGCTGCTGGCTGCTGTAACAGCAATACAAAAGGAAGTTATGATAGCAGCACGGCGAGAGCAATGCTTTTCAATATTTGCACACAATTACAAGACCTTTTCAAACTGTAGTAGTGAAAGCGAAGGAGAAAATAAATTTTGAAAAGCCCTAAACACAAAGATTAATTTTATAACAAATAGAAATGTTATCCGTCTCCTCTTTATCAATTGTGTACCAGCTATGACTCATCCATGCATGCTTTTTTCTTTCTGAAAATTGCCATGGAAGAAATCCCCTCCAAAATACAAAACCACGCTGAACATCTGCTGTCTAGGTATTCATTAGTTCTGTCTGCTCTGCTTTTGGCTAATTGCCTGGGAGTGAAGTTGAATCATTTATGGGGACTTAACCTGGTGCCAGTTATAGTAGTAAAGATCATGTAACATTTTGATAAAACCCAGGAAATGTCAAACATGTAGCCTCCCAAACATAAAGTTTATTTACTGGTTTCTCATGCACTTTGTTTGCCTCCAATATTGCCTGCACAACTGATAACAGAAAATGTATTTAATAACTACTCAGTGCTAATATGCTGTAGTATGCATGACTGACTAATTTAATTTATCTCTGATTAAGCCTATTATGTTTGAGATCACTTTACAGAAGAGACTTTTTTTGCCAGCTGTAAGCTTATTTGAATTGTAATATAAGTTAATAATGTGTGAAATAACTACTGGTGCCTGCTTCTAAATGTTAATTTTACCAAATGACTTCCTGAGTTAGTGCATACACAGCTCATCCATTGCAATGTAGTTAGTATGTTGTTTGGACCTTCAGATTGCATAGGTAAAAAGGCAGATGCATGGCAAGGGGATGAATGGCTGTTGTTTCTGCTGAAAAAGAATATAGTCATTAGCTCAGTCAGGGGTGGCACACTATCTATTTATTGACAACATCAGCTGAGAAGAAGCACTCTTGATGTTCTTCATCTTGTAATATTTATTTCCTGAAAAAAGAGCAGAATAGGGACTCCTTGAGAAAATAGAAGAGTACATGAAGCAAAAACTCATGAGAAAGGCAATGGTGACTATGTTTAGATAGGAAAATAGCCATTTGGGTAGAATTGTAGATTTTTCTCAGACAGAGATTGGAGTTGGAAAAGAAGGGGGGGGGGGGGGAAAGAAAACAATAAGAAATACCCCAAAAACCAGATCCAAAATAATTAAAACCTGGGGAGGTTAAGAAAGATTTTAACTCTGCCAAGGAAAGCTGGAAAGCTAAACTTTTTTTTTTCTCTCTAGGGAAAAGTGAGACTGTTTTCTGTTTACCCTCCACTCTTTTCCGTAGTCTAATTGTTAGAGTAGGTAGGCCCCTAATGGAGAGGGAGGCAAAGCTTTTTCTGCCATAAAAAAAGCCATATCCCAGAGCTATTGATCACTGGTAAGTGAGGGTTTGCAGTGTCTGTGCTTTAGCCACTTATTTCTCTGAAAGGCTGCAAAGTGCTATCAATTGATGATTTGGAAAAAGCTCTATGTTTGTCAATTGTTGGGTTTATGACAAAAACATAATTATAGGTATTCTTGCTTTAATACATGTTTATTTGAAATCTACTGAGAAAATACAGGTGAAGAGAATGAAGTCTACCTTGTTTAAAGAAACAAGTGTGATAGTCTGGGGTTTAGTCTATGAGATTTTTTATAAGCAAAGACATCTAAATTATGTGTACTTTGCATTTAAATATATGCAACTCCAACTGAACTAAAAGGAAGTTGATACTTTTTTCCATCAGATTAGATGCATCTCTTCAAATTAGAAAATATATAGCTTACTGTACTTACTGTGTCAGACTGAGCTGCCAAAACAATGTCACTTGCCTAGTGCGGAAAGAAAAGTATGCTCCACATAATTTCTTTTTATGTCATTCTGTTCCACCCTCCAAACATGTCTGGCATGTGATAACATGTGGGATGTCAGACACTGTTGTTCACGTTTTGTCATGTTATCGCATATATGTCAGCTATCAGCAAGCTGAGCTACACAGCAGCTCTGATTTCAAGGTCTCTTCACAGCGTGTCAAATGTTAGCTGAGGGGGCAGGACTTTGGCAGGTCCACCACCGCCTGTTGGGATGCTCATACGTATGCAACTGAAGGTATGGTGGTTGTACCATGCAGAGTAAATTTCCAGTGTATTTATTCACGAAAAAGATAAAAGGTATTTCTATGAAAATTTCTGGTATGGTGGCTTCAGGATTTATCCTGTAGTACTGACATTAATAAGACTCTTGGTGTTTGCCCTGAATAGTGCATCAATGAGTGTTGGAGGGAATGGCCTGTCTCATTTTCACATCAGCCAGAGATGGGACTGCTGGACAGGCTCAGTGTTTAGGTAGCATCCCATGGAGGGAATGTAGTGCATTGGCTTCCCACGCTCTATACCAGCTGTAATCCGTGGCTGAATGTGATACACAGAGTTCTGAAAGTGTGGTGCTGTAGCTTATTTAGAGTTAGCTACTCTTTTCTTGCATGCCAGAACAGATTCTGGAGCAGCTGAGTGTGCTCTTGCTATCTGGTCCTGGATCTGTACAGCCTGAAGACAGGGTGTTATTGTGGAGGACCCAGGTGAGAAGGCTTCTTCTGTATCCTCTACTTTCTGCCTGAGCAGCGTTAAGTAGGGAGGTTATTTATTTTATTTTATTTTCTTATAGAAGAAGCAGAATACTTTAAAATTATAAACTAATACTTTTTTCCATTTTTGTTAATAACTTGCAAAGAGTAGCAATCTGAGTTCTTCACCTGACTGAGAGGCCAACTGTAATTCAATTTATAGACCAGTCAATGATGAAAATTTTACACATCATGCATACTTAGTGACAGGAAAGTAGAATTTGATGCTTCTTATTTCCTTTCTGTAAGAGAGAAGTTTTGAAGAATATTTAAAGAAGGTGAGATATTTGATTATAAATAGTCTAAATTTTCAGTGACTCTCACAGTTATGGGGAAGTATCCTAGATGCTTTGAAGTGTATGAATTATAAATATATTGTGCTTTTATCCACAAGAATCATTTTTCTGTGAAGCAACATGGTTAATCACTCCCTGCTCAAGTCCTTGTGCAAGGCACTTGAACTTTTCTGCAGCCCAGTTCAACACAGAAGCCATCGGTGGCACAGGAAATTATTGTACTTTTCAGAGGATCGAGAGATGACGAGGAGAGACGACAAGGGCTGCCTTCTCTCTGTCCTCTTTCATCTTTCTTTTCCCCCCAATACCTAAATTGAGATTGATCATTGAGCAGAAAAAAAATACCACCGTGAGCAATGAAGCGTAACTCAATACAATACCAAAAGCTGCTTAGCTGTCGTATCAGACTCGACTTACTCTTAAGCAAAGATTAGTGAGGATAACTTACGTACAAGGTTGTAAATCTGCTTAGTGGTCTGTGACTCTTATGGGCAAAAAATGCTTCCTAAATACAGCCTTTGAACATGCTGAGAGTCACCTTTTAGAATGACGGATAAATAGGAGGCAGGTGAATTCAGCTAGGAAAAAAAATAATGTTCATCAGACTAAAACATAGAAAGCCAAAAGAGAACTCATTTGTATGTTAGCTGACTGTGTTATAGTCTATCTTAATATAGATATATGCTACAAAACCTTATTATGAGTAGCACTTTATAAAGTATGAAGCTTCCTTTCTTACAACAGTGATAGTTTCACCTTTTCCTAAAAAAACCTCACCAAACAAATGTCATTATACACCCAAATATTCCTTCAAAACATACTTTTTGAAAGTTTACCATTTTTGTTTGCCTTCATTAATTTTATGGTTTTCTATCTCCTTAGATGAACTTGAAATATGTACAACAAATACATAAAAGCAATCTGTGAGGAAACATACAAAATGTCCTTTCTCCCCCCCAAACCTAAAACCTCTGGACTTCATGAAGAACTATGGTTAAATAAAACTGTGTGTTTTGTTCCATGAAACCAAAGGTATGCAAAGGATCCAGCGTATATAGAAATGTTGTAAAAATAAAATCAGTGTTCTGGAAGACATCCTAATACATCACATGGGATATCTTTTGTTTTGGGGTTTTTTTTTGTTACATAGTTATTCAGTTAAAATTCTTTATTGCTTTAGTCTACTTAAATCTAAGTGAAAAGTGCAGTGTAATGTTGTGGGGGTGGGGAAACACAAAGCAATTCATGGGGATTTTTAATTATTTTTAAATGTCTGAAGGTTGTTTTCTTCCTTTTTTCAAATTGGTCCAAGTCCCTGGATGTTTTGTGCTTTGATCAAATCCATTAGGATTTTTCTGCCCTCCTGTTCAGGAAATCCCTGTCATCGGTGAAGCTCGTTTGGGCAAGATTAACAATAGCTTTATGGCATGAAATCTGATAACAAGCACTCTGGGTTTTTTTGTTTGGGATTGATGAAGGGCTGATAGGCCTGTGCAAACCTCAGTCATCCTATTTACCTTTTAACAAAAACTGACATAATTTTAGCTTTCTTCCACTGCTCTAGAATTTCTCTGGTAGTCTAAGATGAATTGAAAATCAATGCTGGTGGTTCAAAACCTCCTAAGCCAGCTTTTTATACAAAAGTGCTGATACAGCTGCTGTTTAATACACTTCCAAGCTACTGACAGCAAAGAAAATATTTATCATAGCTGAGCATGAATTAAAACACCAGAGACACTAAGTAAACTGGACCTGTGTATCGTTGCAAAGGTGGGTCAAGGGGAATAGTAGAGAGATTTCAGGCATCTGCTAAGAATGTTACCAACATGACTTCTTTGTAGAGTCATTTCAGGTTCACTTATCAAATGGTAACACAAGGAAGAAAAGCTCAATCTAAATAAAATTGTGTAGGACAATAAAAAAAAGGAAACACTGATCATCAAAACAACACTTGAAAATCCAAATGGACCAGCACAAAACTAGTGCATTTGTCAGAGAGACATACTTGGTGAGGAAGGGTAAATCTTGTATGAGCTTCTTCTCACTCCCAATGGCAGAACCGATCTACCTATTGAGCATTTTTAGTTTTTCTGCATGTTTATTGGCATTTCTATCATTTCTTGTCCAGCAAAGGACAAATGTCATTGGTGAGATTCCTTCTCTCTATGCCATTGTTAGAAAGTTGTTACTGGCCTTTACTCTGCCTAATGTAGATTTTCCCCCTCCTGTTCCCCCTCCCCCTGATCATCTAATGTACATTAATTGCAATCCATTTCCTTTTGTTCCCTGCTGTGGATTATTTTTTTATAGCTATTTTTACTCCAGTAAGTCAGTGTGATGATTCTGGCACGTATTCCTTTTTTTTTTTTTGCATTGATAATCCTTTTTTTTTTAGTCTCTGGTAAAATGTTCTTAAGCAGATCCCAGCTTTCATCTTTTTCCCAAATAAACTGTTTCTCCCAGTTGAATTTGCTCCTATTTGTTCTTTGGATTGCAAAATGAATCATTTTAAGGTACCAGGTATATTTGTTTTCATGTTATCCTGTTTGTGAATAAGAAACATAATGAGCAAATGGTGTAATTCATAAAGAAGCAACAGCTAGTTTTTAGTTCTGTGGTAAATTTTATGTTATCTTTCAAGATTAGGTATAACATAAAATACCTGCAAGCTAAATGTAATTCTTACAGAGTTCAAAAAAAAATGTCTTATTTAGAATTGGTTGGGGTTTATTTTTATTTATTTCAAGGCAACACAAAGCCTCCAGCATATCCTATTGAAACTAAAGTCCTCCATGGTAATTCAGATTTATCTCCTGCACAGTATAAACAGCTGATTAAGAAATCCCTTGTCAGCATTTTCATGAGTCCATTTGTGGTCTAGAACAGATATCGCCCTGTTTATCTCTCACAGCCTTACTTCCAAATTGACTCCAACTTTGTCTTCCTCCTTCCATTGCACCAGGACAGGTTACGTGAAGACTCATCCATTTCTGTCCAGCCAACATTTCTCCATCCCAAGGGCTGTGGCTGTAGCTTGGCTTTATTGCTCAGTCAGCCCAGGGAAAATCAAAGATTTCACTGGATTGTGGTCAGTGTATAAAACTGCTTAATTCAAGAGATAAATAGAATAGAAACATAGAATCTTTTAGGTTGGAAAAGACCTTTAGGATCATCAAGTGAGACCATTAGCCTAGCACTACCAATTCCACCACTAAATCATGTCCCTAATTACCGCATCTACAAGTCTTTTAAAGACCTCCAGGGTTGCTGACTGTATCACTTCCCTGGGAAGTCTGTTCCAATGCACGACAACCTTTTTGGTAAAGAATTTTTTTCTGATGTCCAACCTAAATTTCCCGTGGCACAACTTGAGGCCATTTTATCTCATCCCAACACTTCTGACTTGGGAAAAGAGATCAACCCCCATCTCTTTACAACTTCTTTTCGGGTAGTTGTAGAAAGCAGTAAGGTCTCCCCTCAGTCTTTTCTCTAGACTAAACCATCCCAGCTCCCTCAGCCACTCCTCATAAGACTTGATCTCTAGACCCTTCACCAGCTCCATTGCCTTTCTTTGGACATACTCCAGCACCTCCATGTCTTTCTTGTAGTGAGGGGTGCAAAACTGAACACAGTGTTCAAAGTGCAGCCTCACTAGTGCTTGACCACCTGGGCACACTGCTGGCTGAAATACTTCTGTCTGTTGACCAGCTCCACCAGGTCCTTTTTCTCTAGGCAGGTTTTAGTCGCTCTTGCCCAATGATGTGACATTGTGTGGTGTTGTGATCCAAGTGCAGGACCTGGCATATTTGATATTTTTTCAGTCCAGCCTTCCAGAAATTGCTAGTTTGATAAAATGCTGGCCTTTACCAAAGGAAAAAGGAGGTAAGTGGAGAGCCTTTCTGAGACATTACAGAACTATGGGATAAAAGTCTCCACAACATTCCTGTGCCAAGGCTGCTGTGCAGGACAAGAGGAACTGGCAGGCAGGGGAATGTCCTCCACTAGCAAGGCAAAGCTCTGTGGTGCCCGAGCCAGTACTGGAACCAGCACATTACTAGGACCAGCATACCATGGCTGCAGTGTTTAATCCAGACAGGGAGTGAAGTGCAATCACAGCTGCTGAGCCATGGGGGGAGAGGGTCTCAATGAGCTGCTCATGACTCCCTCCCATACCAGCACTGACCTACACCAAGTTCAGCTGACATTGATCAAGCAGGATTGCTGATTGTTACCAAATGGTTCTCATTACATCAATGAAATAAAAGCAGGTCTCCAGGCTTCCTAAGCAGTGTTTGCTGATACAGAATGTGCTATTGACTTTTCCTATCTGTGGTGAGTTTATAAAGATTGCAACCTGAATTTAGTGTGCTTTTCACTTGGGCTTCACACTAGACCTGAACATAAATTGTATAAGAATGTATTTTAATGTAATTTCTAAGTTGGTTAAAAAAAGACTTTCAGTATAGCCCTTCAAAATCCTGAAGCAGAGAAAGCTATTAGCTATGTTATTATTTTAATTTTTAATCTGTTCTGATGTTCCTGAAATGCTCTGTCTGTAATGCCTTTTGTATTAATCATAATAAATATTTTATCTTTTCTGGAGAGGGCATGCTGACGTAATGTCTAAGTGAAAGAGGCAACTTGTCTCAGCTACTTTGTAATACTTGCTAGACTTAAAATGAGTATCTAGAAGTTCCAGCTGAGGTGTTATGCAGACAATAAAGGTAAAAAAACCCCAATTTATAAAGATACAAAATAATAACCACATACAACCATGTGCTTGCTTGCTATTTTCTGACTGATAGTAAACAGTGTTCAATTGGAGTGCAGCTGTACAAATTCTGTAGGTGTAGCAGTCCCTGTTACAAAAGTAGTGGGGTGGGGAGGAAGATGCATGAGCCAAAAAAAGTGTGATAAAGGTTTTAAAAGCAGACATGTCCTGCATTAGTTATATATATTTTTTTTTTTTTTTCTGTGCTGCTCTATAAAGAATGGTCTTCCTTAACAGGATTAAGTCAGTAGCTCCATGCCTGTGCCTGGCCTCTGAAAGAAAGGCACACCTACATGCTACAAAAGTTAAAGCACCTGCCTGAGGGCTGTGAATGTCTCCTGTCTCTTTCCTAGTTTCCACACCTGTCCAAGTGTATTTCAACAGGCTTTATCTCAGGTTTTGTCAACATGCATGGTGATGAGGAAAAGTATCTTGGCTAAAACTGTACTATGATGATGCATCTTTTCAGTAGTTAGTCCCCTGGAGGGGGATGCACATCATCACATCATTTATCTGTTACCCTCCAAAATACCCAGATCAAGATTCCCTGCTATTGCACACAGAATCACAGAATTATTGAGGCTGCAAAAGACCTTTGAGATCAAGTCCAGCCTATGTCCTATCACCACCACATTGGCTAGACCATGGTACAAAATGCTCCATCCAGCCTCTATAGCACAGATCTGCCTGTGTTCAAAGCTTGACAGAGATTTTGGTGTAGCCTTCAATAGTGGCATTTGAGGCTCTTGCATGTATCGCCCCTCTGTAAAATCACTGAGCACTTCCCATTTAAAGCAGTGCCCAGAATATGTGCCCTGGCTCCCTTTTCAGAGCCAGGTAGACTGGAATTGGCATGCATGCCTAAATAATTAATGGCTGTTTACCCAGGTGCTAACAATGCTGTGTGTTTTGTTTTTTTTTTTTTTTTTTTAAATTGCAGCCTGCCAAGAGTGTTTCTTGGCTTACTTCTTGGCTGGGAGTAAAGTGTGGTCAGAACAAGACAGCCAGAGGAGTGCCTATTTTAGAGCACCAAACAGAAGGAAGAACACTGCTTTGTTTTAATCTGACAGCTGAAAGCCACTCCTGTCCACACACTGTGGGCATGCTTGCTTCTCATTATTAGCTGTCATTTGAAGGAGAAAATGGACAAGAGAGCTAAACATTTGGGGAGAGATTGATGAATGCACAACAGACAAACCCTGCCAGAGCTCTGGGGCAGGAGGGTGCCAGTTTATTGCATGATGCTGGTTGTGAGAGTATTTTGTACATCTGGTTCAGTTCATGGGCTGGCTGCATTTGTGGAGGGGAGCCTTGGCTATTACCGTTTGGTCCCTATGTCTTATTTTAGCTTCACATTACTCAATGTCTGATTATGTTGGACAATATTCACTGGTGCTGTTGAGAACATTTTGGACAGCAGTGAAAAAATGCTGAGGATGATGGCCATATCATTCTATCACTGCTTAGGAAACCTGTGAGAGTGGGCCAAGGCAGGCACTGGATGCTTTGCAGAAGGAGGGGTGCCAATCTAGAATGAATGAGTGAATAAACAAATAAATAAATTGCTCTCCCCTCTTTTCTCCCACCCTATATCCTCTGGCTGATGCTGGTGGAATCAGGATGGGAATTTTGCAGAGCCTGTGATGTTGGAATCGTGTGAGAGCTGAGAACTTTATTGGACATACTGTTCAACAAAGCAGGATTCCTGTCTATGCTTTCTTTTCAAGTTTATCCAGCCTGTTTTACAGCTGTGATGACTTGTGGCACATCACAATCCAAAAGCTGTTGTGGCAATATATATATAGGTATAACATCATTTTTTCATGCTTACTATCTGAAACTGTAAGGTGCTGCTTTGAGAAGAATGTGCACTTAAAATTTGGGTTGTTATGTGAACCAAACAAAACTAGACAGAATATTTGGCATGTGAAGAAGTATACTTCATTTCATTGTAATGTTTTCAGTGGATCCAAAACTCTGTTACCTATCCCAAATTCATACAGTATCTTCAATGCTGCGTGTCATCTTTTTATCTTAGGTTTATCTGGAAGAAGTATCTCCATTAACCAAACCAGTGGTGATTCAGGAATGCTGATTATTTCACTAAGGTTAATATTACCATATAATAAAACAAGTTCTTTATGGATTCACTTAGGGCAATACTGCTCACATATAGTAGATGATATTAAAATCTTCACAAATGGGTTTGTAAGTAACTAAAATTACTGTGACTTTTATGCTATCTGCTTACCTTAGAAAGGGAATAAAGCAGTTACTTAAATTACCCTTCAAAGCAAAACTATAAAGATTTCCATTTAGGATTTACACTGAGAAAATGAAAACAAAATGTGTCATTTTGGGTGGTATGACTGTATTTTAATATCTCTGATGCAAACTGAATGTAAAGGACACATCTCTTTTTCTCCATCTTATGCCTCTTTGCCCAGCTGAAGACGTGCTGTTCACAGGAGGGGTGGGTGTGCCATTCAAGTGTCCAACATTGTGAGGGACCAGTGCAAGGTTTTCTCACCCTGTAGACAAAGCCCGAGGCTCTTCAGTAGCAGAGTGGGCTCCAGATGCGGAAAAGAAGGGAGAGGGGTTTGGGGCAGTAGCTGGGCTCCAGGAGATGCCTTAGATGAGAGGTCAACTTTTGGTGGAGAAAGGGAATGGATAGGGCAAGGCAGGCAAAAGCAGCTGGGTAAAAAGGACCAAGGAGCTTTGAAGAGGCAGTGGCACTGGGGGTTGAGTGCAGGAGACTGTAGCAAGCTATTAGTGGCTGTTTCAGAGTTTTCCTCTCTTTTCTCCTTATCTAAAATATCTTTTGAGGTATCACTCTCTGAGCTCACATCTCCTAGGATGCATAAACCTATCTTGTCACCATCCCATATCTTATTTTTGCCCCAGCCCATAAAAGTCAGCTTATCCTCCCATTTCAGCTCCAATGATGCCTCCTCACCTTCTTGGTCCTCCCAAGAAAGAAGAGGAAAAAAAATTTAGAAAAAGGAAGTATAGAGAGACCTCCTAGAGGAGGAGCTCCAGTTGCTACCAGAATTGAGTGTGAAGGTGGTGGCTACTAAAATCCGAGGAAAATGCCTGCCCTTCTCCACCAGCTTTGCCATGCAAAGGCATAGGGTAAAACCACTCAGCTTAGAGTGGCCTGTCCCCATCTTTCAGGCATTAACAATGCTTAGCAGACAGTGATAAAGTAGGCAGGGGCCATCTCAGAGCAATGCTCACCTGCCTGTTTCTGGAGCTCTATCTTAAAGACACTTTCTGGATCTCAGGAAAGAGTTTGGTTCGCAGTAGACTCATTGACTCTGTTCTGGTTCTTTCCATTTTATTTATTTATTTATTTTTCTGCTAGCCTTGTGGTATAATGAATTTTTTCAAAATGAAAGACGACTTGTCTCTGGTGCTTAACTCAGTAGCTGAACAAAAGTAGTGCAGAAGTACTGGAATAGGTGTTGAGTAAAAATGTCCATTGTGGTAACTATTCTGAGTATAGCTAGTCTTTTGTGACAACTTATTTGAATTATTCCCATGTGGAACAGAGCAGCTCTGACAGCAGCTCTTAGAGTGAGGCAATTTCCCTCATACGTGACTTGTCAGCTGCTAACTGTGGGTGTGCAAATATAGCTGAAATTTGGAAATAGTGCTGATCTGGTAGAGGTTTGGACAGTTATTATTTACGGCTGAATGGATGAGGTTTGCGAAGCTCGCTTTGATGGTAGACATTGCAGGGCTGGTAGGTTACCCAAGCTTCTGTTTGTAGAGCACCTCAGCAGTTTTATATTGATTTCAGTAATGCAGTTGTTCTTGAAGCAGCTCACTAAGTGGTGAATAAAATATGTAATTTGTATAATAACTGTAACAACATTCAGAAGTGCATCACTTCAGTTTTACTCCAGTCTCATCAACCTTTTCTCTCCCTTTGCTTTTATGGTTGTGTCCACCCTCTCTCATCATTCTTACATCTCATTTTGGATGTCTGGTTCTCACACTCCCATCTTTCAGCTGAACTCTCACAGGACATGGGATCCTCCCTCCATACCTCTATCATGGGTAACCTCATTTGTTTGGAGAGCCTCTTCTCTAATCTTTGCATTTTAAATCATAACTTTATTTCTTTTTGCTTGTTTTGTCTTATTTAATCCTGTGCCATGCTTCTGGTTCACTTTTTCTCTCTGTTAAGTAACCCTTCTGAGCATCCTACCTGCTCTGACTTCTTGGTGTGCTCTCGGTGTGTCAGCTGGTGATTCCTGTCTACACAAAGAGCAGGGGGTCTGCTACAGGCCAGTTCCCCAGGTCAGCTTTCCTATAAAGGCAGTTCTTCAAAAATTTTTGAAGTTCACGGAGCCTTACCTAAGAAAGGTCATAAGACCTGTTAAAGGATGAAGGATGTGTCTTTCCCTGCAAGCAAAAGTTGCAAGTACTATAATTCCGTTTCTCAGCCTTCTGAGACCTTCCCCTTTGACTGGAAGCTCTCTTCATGAGAAATCACATTCAGATTTTTCTTTTTTACTTTGAAGGTGTTATCTCCCTTTTGTTCTGGGTGTTTATGAGATTTTCTCATCCACATAGTCCAGGAAGAGTGCTGGAGAGTGCAGTACATCTTTCCATTCCTTTTGCAAGTCTCAGGTGCCAGACACTCTGTTTCCTAAAATTCAAATAAATACACTTTTTATCCCTTGTTGGATCTAAATGTATCAAAATTACAGGAGACATTCAAACCCTTTTTATTAGTCAAATTTTCATGCCATCACAATATTGCAGAAGATGCAGTGTACTCAAGGAGCAATTAATAAAAGAAATGGAGAAATCAGCAAAAGAGAACTTCCTGCTTCAAAAGCAGCTTGTTTTAATTGTGTCTAATATGATCTCTAGGACAGAGGATTGCCTTTATTTGTGCTATGTCTTTACTGCCTACAGCAGCAAGCTTATATTGAAGCTTCAAGTTAGTAATTTAGCTTGAGCTGTCTGAAAGCTGGAATTTTGCATGTGTTCGCATTTCTTGCAGATGTCTGTCACACAGCAAATGTTGCTGGCTGACTGCTTTCAAAACACTGGAAGGAAAAAGAAGGGATCCTTGAAAAACTGAGATACTAATGATTTAGAGGCACTTCATATCTAATAGCTACTGAGTGCACTCCTTGCTTTAAGGGAATGGGAACAATGAAACATGGAGTTTGCTTGGTGGTGGTTTGTGGTGTTTTTGAAGAAATACTTGCAAATTCCCCACCTGGTTACTGACTGTAAAAAGCAGTTAAGTCACTACATGTTGATGACAGACGTGATCGCATCATTCTCAGTTTGACTCAAAACATATATTGCATTGGACAAAAAATAAGAAATTATTCAGAAAATATGCTCTAATATGCTCTGTTGGGTTTCAATGTCTCCAGGGAGCTTTGTTTTATGACTTTATCAGCTTGCCTTAAAGCCACAGAATATGTGATTCACAATTTCACCATCCTGTTAGCTCATGCTTCTCTCGAGAAAGTGAATCAGTTTCTGGATCTGATGTGTGTATAAACAACTTCCTTTTCATTATAGTCCCAAGGGAAATCATGAAATGTCCAAAGAATAAAGGTACACAGAGGTATAGATGAATTCCAGTGCTGAAAGCTGAAAGTTAAGACATATCTAAACATTAGAGCTTTAATAAGACTTCAGTGATCAGTGTTTTGCCAGCAGTATGCTCTCTCCCACTTACCAGCTATTTGTACACAGTGTACTTTGGTCACTGAGTGCAGTAACCAGGAAAGAACAAAAGACAGCAAATCAAATCCGAAGATTTCCTCTTCTGATGTAGAACAGATAGGTGTAATGTACCATCTCATTTTAAGCCATATTATGTATCGGGACATTCAGATACTTAATTTCTGAAGCCATAAGCCTCTGATATAATAAGAACTGAGATTCTTAAGTTGCAGTTGTGAATTTTGATGAAAAACCTTTAAACACAAAATGGAGATACCCAAACTGAACAGCTCTGTGATATAATTGATCTTTCCCCTGCTTCTGCCTTTCTTATTGTTCATTCAATTCACATGTGAAATAAGGACTTGATCAAAAGTCCTTTGAAATAGATGATAGTCTGTCAGCTGTCTTGGCTAGTGTTTGGACAGCACCTGTATGTTTTGTCTTTATTATAAACACTTCAGAGATTTCTTGAATGTTGATGGAGCACATGATATACAAGATGGAACTAAGACAACTGAGTCTGTTCAGCCTTAGGAAGAGAATTTTGAGGAAAGATCTAAATGTTATCTTCAAGATCTAAATGTTCTCTTCAGCTGTCTAATATAATGAAGATGAAACCAGATGTTTCTTGTAAAGGGAAAATGGTGGGAGAGAATGTGCATGAGTTGCATCATGTGAAATCTCAGCTGGATGTTAGGACAATAGAAAAACATCACAGTAATGTAGTCAAGTGTTGGAGCAGGTTGCACAGAGAGGCTGTGAACTCTCCATTTTTAGAAGTATTCAAACCTGACAATCTTGAGCAACCAGGTCTAAGCTGACCACTTTTAGAGCAAGGGATTGCACCAAACAACTGCCAAAGATGCCCTCCAGCCTGTGTAATTTCTGTGGTCCTGTGTTTCTATAAATTTCTTTTTTATTTTAGTTTGCAGTTTTCATCTGACTCTTAAACAAAAAGTCGAAATGTTCAGTGTGTTTTCAGAAACCAGTGGGATTGCTCTCATTTGCTTACAAAAATAAGAAATGGAAAGGTTGTTAAAGAAAAGACTCAGTGAACTGCAAAATCATGTACTTTTCTCTGGAACCATGCATTTTATACATTTGGTTTATAATACCAGGTAGAAAATATGTGCTGAGAGCTCACTGCTTTTATGAGCTATCTGTATCCATGAATAATATATATTTGCAGTGTTTTCTTCTCTGTTTTTGTTTTTGTTTTTTAATGAACAAAGCAAACAAAAGCATTCTGTGGTTGTTTGGAATATTAAAGCTTGCCTGCATTCATCCTGAAAATAAGCTCTAGTCTAATAAGTGTTATTATTTCCACAGATAGATAGATCTTCTTTTCCATATAAATATAAGCCTCTCTACTTGCTTGTTCAGTTAATATGCATCACAGTGGAAGTATGTCTTGCAATACCATTGCCACAGAAGATTTTATTTGGCTGTTTAATAAAGTCAGGACTTTTAAAAACTTTTTTTGTAAAAGCCCAACAATTAAAACTGGTGTTCTTTGGAATAGAACAATGTTTTAAGCAGGTTTCCACTGAAAAATCCCATATGTGCTTTTGCAAATTAAGAAGCTATATATATTTTATTTGAATTTTTTTTTTTTTAAACTTTAGGCTAGAGAATTTATGAACTTTTTAAACAACTTCAACAGGTGATACCGTATAAACTGAAATTCTCTTTGCAGTTCAACAAAATGTTTAATTTTATGGTTAATAAATTTGGCCCAATTTAGGTTGGTTAACAAACTTTGCCTATTAGAATTTTTTACAACAGGGGAGACCTATCTCTTATCCAACACACAATATGTTTTATAGTGTATTACAGCAAAGGGTGGAATATGTACACGTGGAATATGAAGAAGTAGGTTTTTTATGGATGTTGTGTTTTAACTCCAGCTGGCAGCTAAGCTCCACACAGCCACTCAGTCAGTCTCCTCGGTGGGGTAGGGGAGAGAATCAGAAGGGTAGAAGAGAGAAAATCCTGTACTGAGATAAAGACAGTTTAGTAGGTGAAGCAAAAGCTGTGTGTAAGCAGAGAAAGGAATTAATTCACTACTTCCCATAGGCAGGCAGGCATTCAGCCATCTCCAGAAAAGCCAAGCTCTATCATGCGTAATGGTAACAAATGCCATCACTCCAAATGTTCCCCACTTCCTCCTTCTTCCTCCAGCTCTCACTGCTGAGCATGGTGCCACATGGTATGGAATACCTGTTTGGTCAGTTGGGGTCAGCTGTCTGGGCTGTGTCCCCTCCCAACTCCTTGTGTACCCCCAGCCTACTTGCTAGTAGGGTGGGGTGAGAAGCAGAAGAGGCCTTGATGCTGTGTAAGCACCTCTCAGCTGTAATGAAAGTACCCGTGTATTTGAAAATGTATTCATTTGTTGAAAATGCTCTTTTGGTCTCAAATCCAAAACACAGCTCCATACAAGCTACTATGAAGAAAATCAAGTCTAACCCAGCCACAACCAGAACAGTGGACTTTGATAGATGTATTCTGTACTGAAAGTCTAGAGATAGGACAAACCTGTCTGGTCAAGGAAAAAAAGAAAAAGCTGCATCTTCCTTAATTCTGTAGATTCAACTGGATTTCAATCACAAGAGACACTCCAGTAATACTGCATACAGATATAAAACAACCTGGAAAGTGAATGATGGACAAAAACATTATTCTGAGGCTAGATGCATCTGAGTAAGTTTGTGTCCTCTGAAAAACAGAGTAGAAACTATCACAGAACCAGAACAGTTTAACATAAATACTGTACATGGTTATTTCTGCCTACTAAATCACCCTGTGATTATTGTTGAAACATCTGGTTTTAATAGCTAGTAATTTATTTTTTTTATTATTATTACTATTTTTTTGGGGATAGGTCTTGCACAGTTCCACCTCCCTGGGGAGAAGGTAAAAAAATCTATGAAAACTGATGTTTCTTGAGAGAAATGTTTACAGTAAAGGCCAAATGGATTTCATCAGTATTATTTACTTAGTCAAGAAGGGTTGTTTATCAGTACCATATACAGATTGTTCTAAGCTTTTAAAAGACAATTGAATAATTGTGACCAGATTGGTTGTGTCACTCTTACTTTTTTTCTGAACATTGGCTTTCTTGGCTACTGAATAAAGCTTTGGCTTCATAAAACAAAATGTTTTGTGTAGTTTAACTGTAAGCAGCCAAGACCGTAATTCTGGAGAGATTGGAACAATTTGTCTTCTTCCATGAAGCCTCTCTGAACCATTTTCATGACAAAAATGTTGATATTTTACACACACAGCTTAGTCTTGGACAAGGACTACTTTAAATCATGTTTCATTTTCAATAGCTTCCTCTACTGGCTTGTTGAGCATGAAATACTTTGTTTAGAAATTTCTATTAAATTAAGTATTTAATATGCTTTAATCTCTATGTAACCATTGTACAGAATTACAATATTCTGAAGGTCTTGCAGGTATAGCACATGACAATTGGAACTTATTCATCATTAGGACATAAGGGATTTCCAAAAGCAGTGGATTTAGGTCCCCTTTGAAAGGTTTCTTTCCCCCATATTACTAAATATCAGACTTCAGAAGAGATGCATTCACACATGCTTTTGCTTACATACAAGCATATGCTATGTTTAAATAATGCTTATCTATTTGTATGCCTTCCAAAGAGGCTAGGATTATCCGAAAGTCATCAGGGAGAATCTTTACTCATGAATTCACTGCAGATACAAAACAATATCTAGAAAAGAAAAACAAATGGCTAAATGAACACACGGGACAGAGAACATGGGAGCACCTCAGCCAATGGTAGAATTTTTACTCTGTGTGGCTGGGAGATTCCTGTTGCCCGGAGCATCAAGTAAGCTTGTAACACAGAGCTAAGCCTTACAGTAATGTATGAAGAACACTTGGATACAAAATCAAGATAAGTGTCTCACTTCTATCCATGGCTTCCTTGTGAGGCTGTCTGCCTTTCCCTTTTCTTTCCACTGTTTCACAAGAAAGGTCTGCTTTCTAGAGGAGGAATGATATTCAGCTATAATGAGAGTGGTTTTTTTCCCTTTTTTTCTATTTGCTCTGTGGATCTGATAATCATCACTCTATTGGCTGGTCATTGCTTTTCTGTATAGCTAAATTGTTTCCACTGGGGTTTTTTTGTCAGCTGCATTGCAGGATGTCAATGTGTCCTCAGCGCACACCTCCTTAGCATGCTAATGCTTTAGGAATACCCTTCCAAGAGTATATATATAAAATATATGATTTATGTCATGTGGCATGGCATTCCTTCTAGAGTCCAACACCATGGTTTTCTGGAGGAATACTACTTCTTCATTCAAGGGCCATGGTTTCCCTGGGGAGAGTGGCTGTAACACTGGGAAGACTTGGCGCATCTTGACTTTTTAAAGATGGATACTTTGTAAGGAGAAATTATGCTGCCAGCCAGCAAATTAGTGATTGATGTAAGATGGAGAGTTATAGATTGTAATTGTGCTAGCAAGATATGAGATGATGCTTAAAGTATAATTTTAATAGTATTTAATTAAGTGGAACCATATATTAACCACCACTATCCTAACTAAACACAATACAGAAGAAATGCTCATTATTACTAAGTTGCCTCTGCTGTCAGTGACTGACTTGGAGATGAGGTCAGTGACTGGGGGCTGATTTAAAATTGCTTGACTTACAAACTGAATTTTAAATCTTTTCCAGTTGTTCTCCTTTAATGCAGGCAGGGGAACGCAACTCATCTGTTCAGTGCTGCATGGTTCACCGAGTGGGGAGAAGATGACATATTTTATCCGGTCACTGAGATATCACTGTGTCATTTTGCTCTGTGTGTAGCAATTAAAGCAAAGTGAATCATTTACTAGACAAATTCAGTCTCTTGTTCTTCCAATGGAAGTATTACTATCTCTAGTTTATTTTTTGTTTGAATTGCCTGATGGCAGATTTCTCTCATCACCTCAGTTGCTGACAAACTGTAATTAGGTATCCTTGTGCACAGTGCTAGCTGAAGAAGGTGCAGGGAGCCAATTCCTTCACCGGTTTGTTTAATTACCTTTGTGTGCTGGCTCTAAAGGATTTTGGGAGCCTGGCCTCCCTTGCTTTGTCAACCTGTGTAAATCCCATATCAATTATAGCTCCTATTCTGGAAACAAATCATGGAGTGTACCAACTTCAAATTTGCTTTGCATGACTATTTGTAGGAAGCAAACATAAAAGGAGCTTGTGTTCAGCCACGGTAAATTCATTGTTAATTTGAAGTGAATATTTATAACTTTCTTTTTACTATTTGCCTGACACTACTAGCAATTAATACGGTATTCAGCTAATTCTGCGCAGCTTATGCCTGGGCAGAATTTTCTGTCCCTGCATTTCTAATACATTTCCTACACACTGTTTTGTCCTTAATGCCTTTATAGCTTGTTTATTGGAAACAGGTTTTTAATTATTTTCAACAGTATTGAAAACCTGATTTAATGAGCAATTGTTAGATATACTGGGGAGACACATTCACCTGATTAATATGATAGTTAACTGAGCAACAAAATTGCCTCATGGAGAAGCAGCTGTACACAGTGTTGAAACACTAAGAAAGTTTGAGGGAATGTGAAGAAAATATTTGAAGAAAGATAATTTAAAAGAGGGTACCAAGCAAGCTGAAGGCTAATTATAAATATGCAGTGTTATCTTGCAGGTTAGTTGATTGGCTGATCTGTTAGTTATGTGCATGTGCACACACACATGAGACTGGTTATATGGGCTTGACTGAAAGATACTGCATTGGAGTGATGGGATATTCACGGATTGTAGAAAAAAAATGAGGATGGTCCTTCAGGTATGTGTTGGAGATGAAATTGTGCTACAGCCAGCACTTTAATTGCGTGTACTCTTGGCGTCCAGCTTCAATGCTAATGTGTGCTTTTGGAAACAGATCCATCCTCTGGGAAACATGTCTTTTCTCAGAGAGGAAGGGAGGAGAGAAGTTTGACACTCTTTAGTCAGCAGAGCTCACACTGGGATATTTCTTGTCTTACTGACTTGCTCCTATCAGCAGCACTTAAGTTCTCAGTTTTCAGGCTTGTGGTCAGCTTGAAGTATCAGACTAGCATGATCACCACAGAATTTTAGTACAAGATACTTCACTCATGCATTTGGATGACATCTTCTCTCCTTTTTGCAAGCAGTGTTTGCAAAGAGAGATGATACAGTGAGGGCCCAGCAGAAACTCATGACTAGATGACTGGGTTTTATTCCTGCAGAGGTTTCTCACTGTGGAGACAAAAACCACAAGGTGATTAGTGGAAACAGGGTGCACTGAGCCCAAAATGTGACACAGCAGCAGAAGAGGAGAGCTAAAGTGTGAATGATAGAGGAAACAACACAGCTGGTTTCTCTCATGTGCTTTCCATCTTTGCTTATATGATGAATATCTCCTCCCAAGACTGAAAATACAGAATATTTCAAAAGTCATGGCACAGTGTAAACCATCCCACTCGTAAACTTACTGGACCACTTATGGCCCGAAACAACCCCTTTCTTTTCAAGTCAGGGCTGGTGTCTTTGTGTTCCTGCTTAGTCATATGTTAGTAAAGGTAGGAGCTTTTCTTTCCAAAAGTAAAGGTGAGCTGACATTTTGTATGGGAAGTTGCATTCTTGTTCACATACTTTTAACCAGATGAGAGCTGTACAGATTACGGAGACCTTAACATGAGAAAACTAACGGGCTTTCTGTGCCGTGCAATCTCTTTGGGAGCAAAGATTAGGGAGAAGACTGATAAGAAACTTTGTCAAAACTAAGTGAAACTGGGCTGGGCACATTACTGTGTTTTTAAGAAATCTTGAAGAAAATAGAAAAAATGAGAAGGCAATTAACTTACATCTCCTTAGAAGAAGCAAATGCTCATGTTACTGATGAACACCTTGCACCACCTTCATTGGTTCAGCCGGTCTGCATTGTAATGAGGAAATTGGACAGTTTTTTGCAAAGCACTTTTAATTCCTTGCCTGGCTAACAAGATGGATGTATAAATTACTTTAATTATGCTTTGAATGCTTATTTCAAAGCCAGGAGGTATGCTTGTGTGATGGCTGGAAAATCAGACTAGGATTCAGCAGATCTGGATTAATTTCAAATTCCTGTCATAGCTTTGCTTTAGCAGGTAACTTTTTTCTTCCTTTTTTTTTTTTTTTTTCCTCTCTGTACCTCATTTTATTGTCTTCATAAAGGAAATAATGATCCTTATGTTCCACCCATGCCATCTTGCCTCACTGATCTAGCTGATAGGATTTCTGGGGCTATATGTGTGCCTTAGGTCATCAGGGCTCAGGCCCTCCAGGGTCATACCAGCCCTTCATTTCAAAGACTTTTGTCTTGCCTGGCTTAGAGGGAAAGTTCCACTGGTGTGTAGATTTGGGATCTACTTGCCTTCCATTATCTTTCATGCAGCACCTTTCTTAGATCTCTTTTGTTAGAAGACCCAGAGCACTGGATTCAGCTTGTGGGATGTGCAGGACAGCTTTGAGTGTTCCAGATTGCCTTGTGGAAGCTGAAGACAGGCCCCAGTTCAACAGATTGTTCCAAAGCGGTTTGCTATAGACGGGTGAGCTCCAAAATGTTCTGCTGTGCTTTGCTAGATAAGGATCAGTATTTCCCTAAAAGAGCTCACTAGAGAACAGATGCATTAGTGGTGCCTGCGTAACAGGTAAGAGACTTGATGCCATGCTATCTATGTGTCATCCAAATAGACAGAACTAGAAAATATTTTTTTAATTCCTTCCTGACATGTAAATACAGATTATTCAGTGTGATAATTTGCACATGTATTATAGACTAATGCTATCAAGCTAAACTGTGATGGCAGCCACTGATGCTAATCTTGTGTTCTTTAGTCTGCAAAACCAGCAAAGCTCATCTGCTGAAGGATATACTAAATTGCTGAGTCCAAGTTATGTACAATTTAAAAGGCACATCAAGAGAAGACATTTAAAGTGGTACAGGTTATGTGTTCCAATGCAGAGAGTGCTCCTGCTTACGAAGAGCCTCAAATGATTTAAGAAATTGTTGATTTATAAAAATAGCAAATAATATATTATGCTGTCACCTTTGAAAACTTAGGGAGTTTAATGTAATGTAACAGCTGGCTATTTATAGGTGATTGCAACTTGTAAACATAGTGCTGTGCAGCTGATAAACAGTGACAGGAAAAGTGGTCGATCCAAAGTACATGCAGTCAAAGCATCCTGGCCTGCGTGTATCAACTTCTGTGTAAATCACTTACGGAAAACTATCAAGCCTGGACTTTTAAAATGTCTGAGACAGGATAGAGTATGAAGCAGAAACAGCAGGCAAAGGTTGTAAAAGCAAGTGTCTAATACACATACCTTTAGACATACATATGCATATATGTATACGTGTAATGTATGGTGACTATTTCGACCTGACGCAGAAGTGCAAATGGCAAAAGTGCTGTACACTTACCTTCTGAAAAACTGCCTGCCTTAACTGTAGAGCCCTCTTCCCTCACCCCTGTCCTCAAACTCACCAGTCGTTGTTTGCAGATCTCAGCCCTTTGCTAGCATTGTGCTGAAAGGAAAATTTGGCATGATTTCCTTTTTTGTAACTGAGGCCCTTTCCCTAATTTGCTTGACACAGTTATGGTCCTCAGCAGTCCCTGGAAGGGATTCAAATCCCTCCCTACTGTCTTCATCCCTTGTATTTTTTCCAGGTGAACACTCTGCAACTCTCTCAACAGAGTGGAATTTGTTGGGTTTTTTTTATTCCTAGGACCCAAGTACGAACACTTCCGGTAGGAGGCACGTGACAGAAACGCATTTGCCAAATGCTACTGCTTCTTTCCTTGGATATGGGAAAGAATTCTGTTGGAATGGGAAAACCAAATGAATAGAGCCTGCCAGTTCCATACGCCTCCTGTCTGTGAGCATCCCCACCCTGGGTACGTGGGCTGAGTTACTGACTCAAGGGAATGGGTTTAGAGGAGCCCTTTGTTGAAATATTGGCAGCACATCACTGGGCTCGCTGTCGTTGCAGATGGAGCGCTTTGCCGAACAGATGGATTCTCAGCTTTTTGAAAGAAAGGGAAGGTACTTGATGTACCACAGTGGGAAAGGAGGGGGGTATTCCAGGCATATGGAAAGGCAGGAAAGAAGGCACGTTCTGCCCTTTTTGGTGCACTTGAAGCCTGGCAACCTCTCTCTGGCAAACTTGGGAAAGCATAAGCACGGTGCTCTGTGAGAGGGCAACGGGACTGTAACAGACGTGAAGGAAGTAATTTGCACAGAGAAATAAAAATGAAGGCAGAGTCTAGAAAAAAACTGCTCTCCTGAGCATATAACTTAGTATTACATGCTAGGGATGGGGAAGTGCTTCTGCCTAGCATCAGAGGCATACTCTATTAAGGCACAGACCTAGTGCCAGAACAAAATGGAACAGAAAGCTGGTTAATATTTTAAGGCTTATTGTGTTGTGAAAGAGGCTAGAGAAAAATGTTACCAGCCACTGTGAAGCCAGGAATCCTTGTTTTCCAGAAGTATATGAATTGGTTTTCAGCTGTGGTGGTGCAGTTTGTACCAGGGCATCGTTGAGATACTGTATTGCCTCTTTTCTTGTGTTCCTCTTCATCCCCTTCTCACCTCCCCATCTCATCCATACCTCACTTCACCCTTAATTGTTAGGGCAGGTTCAGTTCTGTACGGCACCCAAGAACCTGCAATCCAGACTCAAAAAGATGTTATCCGATCCAATATTTACTGCTAAAATCTTCATGCAATTACAAGTGGAGTGTGATAAGGAAGTGACATGAACCGAAAGGAGCGATCGTATTTTGGTGTTGTGTGTTAACTCTCTACAACCTCTTAGTTTCTTCATGCACATACGCACAAATAAACAGACTTTGCAGAAATATTATACTTTATTTTGGCATGATTTAGGATACGATGACACTGGACTTTATTTTTACCTCTCAGCTTAATTAGACCATTTCAACACATCCTGAATGCAGACATTAAAGCTGTTTAGCAATGGTAAGGATGCCAAAGGCCTTGAAAATCCAGA
Source organism: Megaceryle maxima (assembly GCA_024605025.1). Taxonomy (NCBI): domain Eukaryota; kingdom Metazoa; phylum Chordata; class Aves; order Coraciiformes; family Cerylidae; genus Megaceryle; species Megaceryle maxima. The sequence goes on along the minus strand of JANHGN010006655.1, from coordinate 32,837 downwards.
TTTTCTGAGGAAAAAATGAATGTGATAAAGGCCAAAAATGTCAAGGTTCTTGCAGAGTGTGATTCACTGCTGAAAGCAGCTGTGCAAAAATATCACTTTTAAAAATAATGGCACTGGCTTTTGTTCATACTCAGGTTTGTGTCTACAGCAACAGAAATGTCTATGGTCTTTTTCCTGGAAAACAAAGCAAACTGGATTGCATACCCAGTTGTGCATCAACTGTGCTCCATTTTGCAGGACCGAATTCTCAGGGAGGCTTTGAGATAAAATAAACGAGGAATCTCATCGTTGAATTTTAGTATGAACATTTTTCAGATCATTGTGTCTGGAGCTCTGCCAAGTTTCATCCCTGTAATAAATTAATTCCAGCCCATACAAAAAAAAAAAAAAAAAAAAAAAAAGGCAACACAACAACTTCTACAAGACAAAAACACAAGGCAATTTTTATGGGGAAACAAGTGGCCAAGAATAATTTATTGAAAAAGTAATTATCTAAAGAGAGAGTGGGATTTTCTCTCTAATTGGAAATGATAACATTTTCCAGTCTTACTAAAGATAGTATAAGAAGAGCATCAGCATTTGTCTTCACCAACCTGGTTATATTGAATATAAAGTTAAGATGTTGCTTTCCTCTTGTTTTATTTCTCCTTACACCTAATACTGCAATTGAGCTCACTTCCCTCCCTCAGTGACAAAATCTAATCTGGCTGCCACAGGACCTGTGAAATTCATGGAGGTGATGAGCCAGGGTCTGCTTTCTGCATTGTGTGTCTGCTTTTATTGAATCTCTAGCCACCCTCAGATAATAAATATTTCATATGTTGGACAGGTGAAAGGTTTCATTCAGCTGCATATCTGCTTCCAAGGCAACCGATTCCTGTCATTTGAACAGTTTAAACATGTTGAAAACAAAGCTCCTTTTCTGGTTTTCTCCTCTATGGTTTTATGTGTAAAGCATTACCCGTCTGCCTCCTCTTTCTTCTACAAGCAGATACAGAAAAGCTGATAGCATTAACAAGTAATTCTAAACAATTTATAACCTAAATGTATTCTCTTTTCCAGTCAGGGTGGAATGAAAAATGCCATTTCATTTTACAAGCATAGAGTAAATACCTAGAGATATGAAATTTCCCAAGTTAGTATCTACAGATACTCTGTACAGAAAAAATGTATGCAACCAGAGTACTACGATACGCTTTACACCCTGTTTCTCCGTTATGATGGGTGTTTGCTCAGTGCTGTTGTCCAGTAATTCCATTATGGAGTTGTGTTTCTTTTCAGAGGGGAGGGCAGTAGCCCAGGTTAAGAAACTTTTCTTAAAGAAGGTTGTTAGCACAATGTCTTCTACCACTTCTGA